>JASKGM010000012.1:248322-267005 GCA_034509205.1 Ceratonia siliqua | reverse complement strand
ATCTTTGTATTAATTTCTACCTAGCTGACAAAAATCATAACAAGTTAGCATTTTAAAGGGAGTTAATTATGCATTGTGCCCTTTCTTGAATTTCATACTTTGAATGCTTTTTATGATAGAGCAAGTGTCTATTGAAGAGGGAAAAACAAATTTAATCAGTGAAATATAGGGTGCTCTACTGTTCTAGTATCTAAATATCGTTCAGCAAAGGTACTGAATCGACATCATTTGGAGCATTATAATGAGATTAAAAAAATCTACAAAACTAAACGAATCCCCTTCCGTTTCAAAAATAACACAGATCTTCCCCTATATATTAAGATCATAGTCAAGTTTCTTTGTATATGCTCTTTATATGTTTAACACAAACCATAGAAGTTTGTAGTTTCATCAATAGTCAGTGTTTCTACTTTTTGAGACTGTTCAAGTCCCTTGTGTCTTATGCAAATTTATGCTATGTTTCCTTCTTTATCTTCAGGTGAACAGATTAAACAACGAGGGTTTTTACGGAGGTGTACGATTGCTTATGGCAATGTGTAAAGTTTTTTACAATTATTGTAAAAATAACAAGATTGATCTTCATGGAGGAAATTTTGCTCTCTCATATGACACTAATATTCCTCGCCAGGTAAAACTTCAAACAAGTGGTATTAGATATTACTTATTATCTAATTAGGTATAAGTACTTTAGTTACTTCCACAATGTCCTTTTCTTAGTAATCTTATGGTTGCTTATTTTCTTTTATCCTCTAATTCTCAGTAGCATGATAAAATGGCATTAATAGAAGGCCACAGCCACGGTTGATCAAATGGTTTAAAAATATTTCAATTTTATAGAATTTTTAATGACATCCCAAGAATAGTAAAACCTTTAATTATCTTGTGAATACCATCATGACAACCACAACATGGGATGACAAGTCTATCTGATTTTTTTATACTTGAGGGAAGAAGCTAAAATCCATATTTTTTTCTTATTCTAATTTCACGGGTGTTGCAAATATCCTGTGCCATGCCAATATGGTCCAAGATCTCATCCTTGTCCTTGTCCTTATCAATTGTTAGCTTTTGTTTTTGTTACTATTATTATTGTTACAGATGTCTTTTTCTTTTGTCTATTTCTCATATTGCTGAGTATAGCTCAAGTTGTAAATTTGACATTTCAGACAGGACTTTCAGGTTCAAGTGCAATTGTATCTGCAGCCTTAAACTGCTTTCTTGATTTCTACAAAGTCAGGCACCTAATCAAGGTAGAGGTGAGGCCTAGCCTTGTCCTCGCTGCAGAGAATGAACTTGGAATAGTTGCTGGTCTCCAAGATCGGGTGGCGCAAATTTACGGGGGCCTTGTTTACATGGTACAGTGTTTAAGTTTCTTACATGCCTTCATTTTTAATGTGTATATGGTATACCTCTAAATGATGTGACTTTGTCTGCTTTTGTAGGACTTCAGTAAGGAAAACGTGGATAATCTGGGGCATGGAATATATGTACCCATGCATTTAAGTCTTCTCCCACCTCTATATCTCATCTATGCTGAGAATCCTAGTGATTCTGGGAAGGTTAGCAATACAAAATGGCTTCATCTTTGTTATTATTATATGCTCCCCTGCCCATGGCTGTAGAGTAATGTCTCATCTGGTTTGATTGTGTTGGTTCCCATGCACATGAGTTTTAAAGAACAGTAATATGTAGGTTCACAGTAAAGTCCGGCAGAGGTGGCTTGATGGTGATAAGTTCATTGTATCTTCTATGTTAGAAGTTGCAAATATAGCAAAAGAAGGAAGGACAGCGTTAGAAAAAAGGGACTATTCCAAACTTGCTGCCCTCATGAATCGAAATTTTGACCTTCGAAGGTAATAGTTGTTCACATTCGACCAATTAGAAGTAGATTTTTGCTGTGTCTTCATTATATACAGATGGTGCATTCGGTTTGTCTAAAAGACCAGTAGCAATTACAATATGGTTTTGAAACTTACATGCTGGTTTTAAGCAGCGATTTATTTACAGATAGGAAGTTGGTGGTTCTTTTAGAAAGCATTTTCATTGAAGTGTCCAGGATGATCACATATGTTGTCACTTATCATCAGTTACTTTGGATTAGTGAGCTGGTGACACTAATATAGGATACATAGCGCATCTCATATTATTAGAACATTTCGAATCATGAATTATGTTCCCCCTAACAAATGAAAGGCGTAGTATTGAACTTTGTTGTTGGATATTGTACAGATCAATGTTTGGAGATGACGCCCTTGGTGATTTGAACATAAAAATGGTAGAGATTGCGAGAAGGGTTGGAGCTGCATCTAAATTTACAGGTAGTGGAGGAGCTGTTGTTGCATTTTGTCCTGACGGGCCTGCTCAAGGACGGCTTCTGGAGGAAGAATGTCGGCAAGCTGGATTTGTGATACAACCTGTACAACTTGTTCCTTCTCGTCTAAATGAAATTGATGAGAGCACCTTGCAAATCTAGTAATCCAGATCCAGGGTTTTAAAAACACTTGTTTTTAACAAAATTTTCTTTCAAATTACTCAATTTTTTTACAATGATTTTTTCTTTGGTGGTTTGCAAATTAATCTTTACCCTGATTTCTGCGTATTGCTTTATAGAATAAGTTTATTAGTAGTATGACAGCATATGTTGGTTTCAAAGGAATGTTTGACTGTTTTTTAGTATAACAGTAAACATAATTATAGAATGTTTCATTTAAGTTTGAATTTTTTTTTATATAAAATAAGATTTTTTATTTGTCTGACAAGCAAGTCTATATCAGAGTCACTAGACATGTTTACAAGTAAAGTATAAAATGATAATAATAAATAAAAATAAATAAAGGCAAAGGTTCCGCCATGGATGTTCATTGAATGGAAGGAATCTGGAATCTGTATGGAACTTAACGGGGTCTCTGGATGCCGTAGTAGTACTCTGTTAATGGCTGATTTGTTTCTTGGGCTGGATGCTAACTTAAGTAAATCATGTTTATAAAAAAATGTATGCATGACATCAATTATAAATAAATATATAAATATATTAAAGGTGAAATTTAATTTTAATATTTGTATATATTTTTTATAATTCACTTAATCTATTCATCTTTTATAGGCTCGGGCACCATACATTTTGTCTCCATTAGTTTTCTGGTAGTCTTCCAATAGCAAGGCGTCATAAACCATCTCTTAATCAGCCAGATATATATATAAATTTATGGTGACTGCAACATCTGATTTGGCCAAAACAAGACGAATAGTCTGTTTCTCTCCTAGGTGGCCACATAAATCAAGCTCTTTTCACCACAAGATTCTTGAAACTTAATATAAGAGTAATAAGCCTTTTGTTTGGACAAAAAGAGAAAAAAAAAAAGAAATAATTTAGAGAAAAAAAATTCTCCCCTATTATTTGATGTCACAAAATGAAGGGAACGAAAAAAAAAAAAGATTACACATAATTTTTATTTTTGAGATTCTACTTTAAGTAGAACAATTGTGTAACTTCAATTTTTGTTGCGTTAAATTACTCTTACAAAACTTTTTAAAATGCTTGCAATTTTTTTTTTCAGTCATAAGTAATAAGATAATATAAACAAAATAAAATAAATGGTGATAACTGATAAGTGATTAGAAAACAATTGTGAATTTATGAAAAAAAATTGTAAGTATAGCTCAACTCTTTTTTTATTTACCATATATTCTAACTCTTTACTTTTTTTCCCCTATTTTTGAAGCAAATAATTTTACAAAATACAAATAGAATATTTTTCTTTCATACTTCTAAGTCCTACTTCTTTCTTTTTCAAACAAAATAAAGTAACTTTTAATTCTAATTTTTCATTGCTTGACCATTTCCTCCACTTTCACCGCCCTCCTGAACAGTGTAAATGTAGAGGGAATGATGAGATGGGTTAGAAACCGCTTTTGGTCTGATACCATATCCATCAAAATAAAAAGGTCTCCTGCCATGAATCCATGACACAAAACTTTTAGCTCTGGCATGCAATGCATGGCTAAGTGATCCACTCAAACAGCACCCCCAGATGGAAAAGTGGAAGTAAAATATAGACATCTTTATTTTCAAAAGGAATCCAGGAGAAATCACAACATGGCTATAGATTCTAAAAATTAATAACCTACATACTGACATACAATACAACAGAATTCCATTTTTGTGCTGCATTGAAGACTTTGGAGAGGCCGTCTTCCCACGCTTTGGAGGAATTTACTATTCTCCATTTTTCATTCATCAGATGGTCAGTCCAGTTGCACGACTCCAGCCAAAAGTGGTCTTAAATAAATTCAAACTACCAATATTTACCATTTACCAATCTGCCAAAAATGTGAGCTTACAAAGACATCAATGTACAGAATGATCATCCTGGAGCATTCAAATTAATGAAATGAAGCGAATTGTTAGACAGCGGAAGACCATCCTCTAAACTTTCCTTTCATTACCAAGAGAATAATGCACAGAAGAAACTCTTATAAATTTTGGTCATCGCATAGCAATTGCATGAGCTCGTATGGTGAAGCCCAGACTGGAAGATCGAACAATGATTGCTGCTCTTGTTTATGGCACATTGCTTCTGCTACATCACATAAATTTGAAACATCATGAATTATTGCTTCTTGGGCTTCCACCTGTATGTTTGAGAGTTAAGAATTAGGGTGGAATAAGCTTATCATAAGCCCAATGCAATTAAGAAGCCTACGAATATGCAAAGGTTGTTTCAAGTTTGTATGGGCTAGATAGAAAGATCAATCAAATATGGATTATGCCATGTAGTAGCCAATAATCTAATACGTTGAATGGGAAAATTTGTAACTTCCATTCACTGCAATCTTTAAGTTCTCATTTTCTTAAATTTAGAAGAACAAATTTATGCAACTATCTTGAGAAGTAGTTCACTCCTGTAATTTATTTCAAAATCAATGACAAAGGCTGACCTTCTTCTAGGGTCCTAAATTAGGGCAACTAGGCTTATGATTAGTGACCTAATAAAAGCTGCTTGAAAGTAAGAGCTACAGCACTTAGGGAATACATCTTTAGCATCCTCTTGAGCTATTGTATCTCCGGTTTCGGCCTACATGTCATTCAAAGAATTTAAAATATTTTCTCTTTGACTAGAAACTCCTTATTCTCTAGTGCAATATGTGAAATGCATTTGAAGTAGCCTTGTATCAGAAGGAGGAACAGTAGTGGTATAAGAAGAAGGACTGATTAATGAATACTTCAGGCCATATGATTTATCAGCTTTAGAAAATATCTTTAAGCTATCACACTGCTTTTCATCAAACAGTAAGGGAAAACTAATTTAAGACGTCTGCCAAACTAAGATAATCACTTATAATGAACCCGAGATAATGTCAAATTTAGGTGCAACTAGCTGCTCCCAATGAATGGCAGCTAAAAAGAAGTTACTACACTTGCGGGTTCAGGAGACGAGCTTAGAGCCTAGAGGGTATGATGACATGTATGTTCTGCGTTGGCGTTCTCCAGCATCTCCAGATACTGGACCTTGTTTCAAGTTAGGCTGAAGTGAGAAGGATAATTCTAGACAAGTTATCAGAGGAATGAATTCCAATTTTGAATGATATTCAAACCATTCTCCACAGGAGGAAGAAAAAGAAAGAAAGAAAGTCACAAGTGAAATTATGCAGACCCTGAATGTAGTATTGGGTTCCTGAGAAACAAAATCAAGAACAAATTTTGAGTTATATATCCAGCATTGTTTGGTTGTCGACAACAGAGAAAACATCAGCACTCGGATGCCCATTCAGGCGCATTTAATCGAAATTTTGCATCTTTTACAACTCCTAATAATGCAAATCCTATGACCCAGTTTCCGATTATCGTTCTTTCGGACATTTTTCGATAACCCAGTAAGTTTACAAGCATACACACGGAGTGAAAGAGAGTCCAATTACCTGCAGAAGAAGCTCGTCGACTAGGGACCCACCAACAGCATCCGACACCTTCGTCGTTGGTGGAGGAGAAGCCAGTGACGCTGTTTGCTCCCGCGCCTGTTCTTGTTCTCGTTGAAGTTGACAGGCTCTCTCCTCCATTGCACGCGAGGTGCTCGACAAATACTCCCACTGACCGATTTCTCTGTGGTACTTATCTTTAAGCTTCAACAAAGTTTGCCTCTTGCGCTCTGTCCGCTGCTTCTCCACTGCCATGTGATCCACGTCCTCATAAGATGAGGGCTGAGCCACCCCCGCCGCATCAGGGTGAAGACGGCGCTTCTTGAGCTTGTAGACGAAGCCATCATCGTTGCAGAGCTCCCATACCTCATCTTCCCGAGGTTGTGTTGCCGAATCCATGATGCCAGATAATTGAATATTCGGATTCAGAACCCAAAATTTGAAGGCAATTCAAAAGTTTGGGCGATCGACAGCGCGGGAGTGCTTTCGTTATCGTCGCTCTCTTTCGAATTTCCTGGTCCATGTTGTTTGGTTGGCGAACTTTAAATACCCCTTCCTCTGGTTAGTTAATTTCGTCGTTACTGCCAGAAATCCCCCTTTCATGAAACATTTATTCCCAAAGAAGGCTCCTGAACTTATGCCCACTTATAGTTATAACAATGTTAGTTACTAGTTATTAAAATCTTTTTCCCTATGTATTTTTGATTATTTCTACAGAAAATAAATACAAAAATCCTCCTATAAGATGAAAAAGGTAAATATATTTATCATATTTTGTTTAAATCTATAATCAATTTTCTTATATTACAACACATTTTCTATACACCTAACATACAATACTTTTTTATTTTTTATTTTCATCATATTTTTTTGTTTTTTTATTTTATATTATTTAGACTATTTTTATACATTTTTAAAAATATTTTTGAATATTTTAATAATATTTTATTTTTTAAATAGTAAAAAATTTTATTATCATTGTTTTAAAAATATTGTTCAAGCACATTGTTAAAAAAAATTTTAAATTTAAAAAAATTCAAAAACATTTTAAAAAAATTACTAAACATAGAAATTTTTTTAAATAATATAAAATAAAAAAAAGGTAATATGAAATAAAATAAAAAAGTACTGCATAAGAAAAAAATGTGTTATACCTTAACATGAGCCATCTATAATACATACAATAAAAATAATATACAAATATTAATTTTAAAATTAAAAAAATAAGGACAAATTTATGTTGTTTAATTTTTAAATAAAATGTTTATTATACAAATTCAAATAAAATAAGTATGTAACTATGACATATCATATTACAATAATAAATTTTTGAGTATACAAGTTATATAAATAAACTAATCAAAGAATAAGAATTAAATGAATATATATAAGTAAAACTTTGCAATCGGAAACAATAGTTTCTACAAATTAATTAGAGTAAATATTTGTATTTGCTAAAACTTTAGAATTTACAATTCATGTATGATCCCAATGCTCGCAGCACTTCCAGTCCTTTCGTGATTATTTGGGCCGTACCATCGGATATTTGTAAGTCTCTCAGGTAATTATATTTGGTGTTTTTTAAATTAAGCTACAAATTATTATTGATTAAATATTTATTTAAAAGTTTAAAATATATATTCTCTGTCTGTCTTTTTTAGTTTTTTAACTAAAAATAAAAAATAATAAACTACTAAGTTTAATATAATAATAAAAGGTGTGACAGATTTATAAACAAAATTAAATTTAGCTTTTTATGCTATCATATAAGAAAATTCAACACTTATGTTATTATCTATTCCAAAAAACAAATTTTAGATAAGAAAGGAACGTTAATTTCTCAATTTTGTGTGTGGAGACACATTATATTAATATTGGATTAGAATTTGGACATAATACCTACTATTATTTTTGTTACAAAATAAACTATACGTATTATTTAGTAGAATAAATTGCATACACATTCCTTTGGTATTTTAAAATATATACTCCCACATCATTTAATTTTAATTTATATAATTTTTATTAATAAAATAATAACAAAATTTGTTAAATATAATTGTTCTTAAATTTTTTAAATAAGTATAATTCAATGAATTATAAATTATTAAATTAAATTAATGTTTTTAAAAAATTTATAATAAAATAATTAATATAAGTACTTTAAAATTATTGAAAAAGTGAATTTAAGTTTTATAAATTTTAATAAATTTTTTAATATAAATTAAAATAAATAGAGTGTGAGTTTGTGTTTTTAAAGATTGAGCCTTGAGCAGATGTAATTTGCTCTATTTAGTATTTACATTTCTAATCCTCGCTTTTTAATTAGGCTATTTTATCTTTTACTTTCCCATTGCCCTCGTTTTTGGGCGGTCGAACCGGAACAATTGGAATGCCGCCGCCTAATCCTCGCTGTTCGGCCACTCGTACAAATTTTGCATTCGTGGGTCAATTATACGTTTTAAGCACAGATAGGTGACAAGCGTTGTCAGAAATACCCTGCAACCTCTTGAGTTCAGAGTTAGAGCAAGAAGAAGCAAGCAGCATCTTCCTCGATCCCATGCATAGAGCTAAACTGCAAACAACGACGTCACTTTCCCTCACTCACTGCTCACTTTCTATGGCGAAATCATTATCTCTAACCCACGTATCCTTCCTCTTATCTCGTTCCAGAGTTATGGCCTCTGCAAAAGTATTCTATCAAATGCTTCCCCCTTCAAAATTCACATCTTTCAGCAAAATAAACAGTACTTCCTCTCTATCGCCTTCCTTACGAACCCTGTCCACCACATCCACCCCTTACCCACTTCAGTACGAGATGATTATCAACCGTCCAGCTAAGTCTGAGCTTGCCCATTCTCGCCGTCGACCTGTTCGACATAATGAACCCAATTCAGAGAACTTCCCTGAATCGGATTCACCGGAAGAGCCGGTTTCGGAATTAGGATTAGATAGTTGGGTCGATCGGAAACTGGCTTCTGAGAAGGGAATTGACCGACCCAGTTCCCAAAAATTGGAGCTTGACAAGGCTAAGAGAAAGTATTACAATAAACGGAGGAAGAGGATGTATGGGTCGGATTCAGACGAAGAAAACAGGCGACCTGAAGAGAAGTTCGTGGAACTGAAGCCTGAGGTGGTGGAGCTTCCTACATTGCACAAGAGGGAGGAGGAATTGTATTTCTACGATACGTTTGCTTACCCGTGGGAAAAGGAGAAACATTATAGGATGGTTTATCAGTTAGAGAAGAAATATTTTCCCGACCAGTGTCTTGATAAAGCGTTTCTTGAACCGGGAGAATCGAATGCGAACGTAAATGTAAATGCGGATGTAAAGAGCAAGGTGAAAGCAAAGAAGAAAGTCAGAAGTGATAGAAGAGAGATGAGAGATGAGGTTGGTGATGAAAGAGATGATAAGAAGTTGCTGTTCTTCGAGGAGAAAGAAGAAGAAATGGATAATAAAGAATTGGCTAAGGATGCAAAAAAAGATCTAACGGAAAAGAAGGTCGAGGAGTTCTTTAAGTGTTTGAAGAAAGTTCCGAATAAGGATGCCGAAGTTGGTAATGCAGAGCCATATCTTGTGTCAAGGAGTACTGGGCTTCCTCCCAGATGGGATGATCCGCATGGCACCGTTGTTTTGGTGAATAAGCCCAAAGGTGAGCTGACATCTAGATTCGTGCTTCATTTTAGAATAATTGGATAGTCAAAGCGTCCGTTCTATATCCACATCGTGGTTTCCCTCCCAATGATTGACAACAAAATTAAATTGCATTATTCAGAATCAGAACATGGTTCGATTTTATATATATGTGCATAGAATGTTTAACTTGATATAGGTAAATTATTCTTATATATGTGTTCATTTGAACCTGTGGCTGCAAAATTGACACAAATGTGAGACATATAGGTCATAGATGCATAGCAATGCATAAATTGCATAAGAGATGGTGCCAGTTCTTAATTTAGTTTACAATTGAGAGTGATTTGGATGTAGTTCTGAAAGTGATTCACCATAAAAAAGTGATTTTTCCTAAAGGTTATTGTTCATGCAAAAAATTTGTGTTAACATGTCCAAATTCATATTTCATATTGTACTGCGATCAAATAGCATGGTTTAACTGACCGTTTTGATTCCTTTGATTTATTGAATTGATAACTGTGTTGATTATAGCTTGGAACAGAATTACGTTCCTCATTATCATATTGATTAAATAGAATGGTAAAAATTCCATCAATGAGAAATTACGGGCAGTACTTCACCATGTGTTCACTTGTGATTTTGAGAAAGATTGAGGATGGGGGAAGAAATAGCTTGAGTTAAATTTACTGTTATAACCATGACTAATCATTAAATGTGCAAGTAGAAGAGCAAATATGATGGATGCAAGTTTGATAAAATTATTATCTGTACTTCCTGATTATGTTGGATCCAATTCTATACCTTCTGTTTGTTTAATCTTCCTCTGCTCGTATGTAATTTTTTCAATCTTCTTCATGTTACATGTATTTTTTGCAACATATGAAAGTATAAAAATTTTCATTTGTCAATGGAAAGAATACTAATATGTAAAACTGTAAGACAGGTTGGACTTCGTTTACAGTTTGTGGAAAGCTGCGTCGCCTAGTCAAAGTGAAAAAGGTTATTTTTCTTAGGCACATCTATATTTAAATGCACTTCTACCATGTAAACTCATGCAATCTTTTTGCTGTTTGTTTTCCCTGGGAGGGGGCGGGGGGTTGTTTACAGGTAGGCCATGCTGGAACTCTCGATCCTATGGCTACGGGTTTATTGATTGTTTGTGTTGGTAAAGCAACAAAACTGGTAGAGAGGTAATTCAAAAACAAAAATGATAGATTTATTTCCATTTCACTTTCAATGATTGGTGCCTGTTTCACAAACTTACAACTATATATATATATATACTTTTTTTTCTATTGAAAGATTTTATCTTAGTACTTTTTTTCTGAATACTTCGACTTTTCTGCTGCAGATATCAAGGGATGATTAAGGGTTATAGTGGGGTTTTCCGCCTAGGGGAGGCTACTTCGACATGGGATGCTGATTCAGCTGTGTGTCAATATGTTTTTGTCATGTTTAAGTTTGTGAACCTGAAAATCTATTTACTTTTGGCCTTAGTTGCCGGATCACATCATCATAGATACACAGATAATAATTGTGAGAGTCAATTCATCCACAGTTCTTAATATTTTGGTCAGAAAGGGCATTAAGGTCCAATCCATATCCATTACTTGTTCAAGGCTGCATTGAAGCACATGCTTGATTACCATTTCATGTCATATCTATGAGAACATCCATTTTATCTTGAGGAAGGAAAACACAATTTTCTTAAGCATTATTGTGAGTAGACCACAAAACATTTCATTCTAAATTCTCAGATATGCCAAATAAGACACTTTTCACTAAGTAAGACCTTAATAGGAGACAAAAAAATACAACCCTGATTTTTGGAATATGTAATGCCATATTTTGTGCAAGAAAGGGAATTCTCTGTAACGGTGACACCTGCTTGATTTTCAACTTGCGTTGACAAATCACACCATTATGTTTGTCAAAAATCAATTCTTAGATGGTTGGATGAGTATCAAGGATGGCCGTTGGATATCTTTAAAATGCTGCTGCATGTGAAAACCCATTAGTCATGAAGTGTGTGCAAAGCACAAGCCTACCATGATCTTGTGTAAAATTTAATTTAATTATAAGACTGGGAGTGGTAAGGATTGATATTTGGAACTTTTTGTCAAAAGTGTTCTGATGCTATATGAAAGAGCTGTTCAGTCTTGATTCTAGAAACCTCAAAGAACCTCTCAACTTAAAGTTTTAGCTGTTAGGTTAGGGCCAAATAATGGCTTTTATATCTTTAAGATGCTTTTTCACATGAAAGATTTGACAAAACACAGGCTTTCTATTATAAGAATGGGCATATCAAGGATTCAAATCTGGACCACTTTCATTAAGGAGGTGCTATTACACCATATTAAAAAATTTCTTGACCAATAAGTTTAAGTTGTGGTGAGGGTCAAAGAATTATGTTTATCTCTCTAACTATGTCTAACACTACAATTTTGAACAGAGCAAACTCTAACCTAATTTAGGACTTGAGACATGTTCATGGTGAAAGTGCTATAATAGGAATATTTTAGTTCACCTTCACTACACTAGTAGTAATTTCAACAAAGCAGATCAATTGATACTAGGGTTTTTCCAATGAAATCAATTGTGATTCATGATGAACAGAACTAAACATTGCAAATAATATTGTAATACAATTATCTTTAGATTTTAACCACGTGCAATTTTTTCACTCATAGGCCAGCTTCATATGCAGGTCATTCAGCGCGAGCCATGGGAGCACATCAAAGATGAGGACATAAAGAGAACTGCTGCGTCCTTTTGTGGCGAGATTTGGCAAGTTCCTCCAATGTTCTCTGCTATTAAAGTAAGAATCTTGCCATATTTAATGATTACCCTATGCAGAAAACTTGTAGCAAGGAGTTACTGTTTGAACAGATCCTATATTCTTGTATTTTGAAATATTCGATTCTTGTAATTTCTTTAAGTATGTTCTGAGGTAGGGTGAAGCTGAAGTATACCTTACCTTCTCCAAGATCGTAAAATAATCAATCCTCTTGTTTTGTTTATTTTTCTAGATTTTTCCATTTGCATGCGATAAGAGAACCGGAAAAAAGAAATGGAAAGAAACACTGAGGGGTATGAGAGAACCTTAAATACAAGCCAGAATGTTAAAGAATACAAATTAATGTGTACCAAAGGATTGGATTCCCTTCTCTTTAGTAAGGCATACACTTCTCAGATATAAGGCTTCCCCCCGGCCCCCCCGCAAGAGTATTTGATTATTAGCTGATAGCAGTTTGGTCTGTGGTTTGAAGAAAACTTAAAGAAACACCAAGTCTTCCCCCTCCCCCCCTAAAATTGCATTTTAATTTCTCCTTGCTGTATGGAAATCAATCCATTCTTTTAACTAGAGAGAACAAGGAATTTTAGTCCATCTAAACTTTACAACTGTTGATGGGTAAAAAGAAATTTTTGTTTTGGCTTTCATCTTATGATATATACAAATGCTATTTATGGACTACATTGCATCGATTATTAAAAAAAAAACCTAAAAGATAACAGCACTCTTATGAAACTTGTTGGGAGTTGAGACTAATTTAGTTTTATTTGAAATTTTAAGAGAATTGTGACTTAATCTATAATCTATAGCAAATTTTTTGGTTCATTCGGCATTTCAGCAATAATAGAATCATCATTAAACTCTGTTTCTGAAACAGTTCTACATCATGAAATATTATCCTGTTGCCCCTTTCAGAACACTTGAGCCTGTTAATGGTATGTTAAATATTCTGTGGCTAATAGTTCAGTTTCTTAAAAGTTATCACTGCTTTATGGAAGGTTGGAGGTGAGAAGATGTATGAGAAAGCAAGGAGAGGAGAAAGCATTGAACTTTCACCTCGACGAATTTCAATTTTCCAGTTTGATATAGAGCGTAGCTTGGATGACAGGTAGCTTTAAGTAAAAAATCAGGATTTTAGGTGTATTGATTCTGCTTTAGATGCCACTTTCTCCATGACTCATTAAATTCAACAAAATATGTTTATCTTGCCTTGATTCCTAGATTGTAGACATATGAAGGATGCATTTGTCTGTCTTGATTGTTCTTTTGCACATTTTGATAGTTGTGAAGCGCCAAAATCAAAATCTTTCTTTTATGTGAACTTTGTTTTCTCTGCCTACACCATTTTGAAATATTTCATCGGAGTTGTACTACATGACTACATGTGCTGAAGGTGAACAAGAAAGGGGAAAGAGGGTCCCTTGTCTAACCTCTTGCTGCCCTTGAAACCAAGATTTAAGTTGACCATTGATAACAACTGAAAATGCCACTGGCGAATTAGAACCAGTAGTCCACTTACTCCATAGATAACCAAAGCCTTTGTAACTCGTAAATCTATCCAAGATACAACTAACATTATCATAAGCCTTCTGAAAATCCAATTTGAGTACCTAATCTCCATGCTTTTGCCTGCAAACATCCTCGACAACTTAATAAGCCACAGGGGAAGCATCAAGAAATCTCTAGTTGAAGAGTATAGCATTATGCTCCAACCAAATATGCCAACTGGCTGCAAACTGAGTACATTTCTACAAAAGCTTTTCACTCCTTATTTCTCCCAAGGCCTCTATAAAGAGTGCCATAAAAATCTCCAAAATAGCTGGGTTTACTCACTGCTTCTAAAAATTAGCAAAAAGCCTTTTCAATAACTGCCAAACAACCTTGCAATTCAAAAAGGAATTGCTGCTAATCTTTGAGCTCCGAACATGTATAACAAATGATAGGACATAAAGCCTTATGTGGTCTCTGCACCTATAACAGTGCATTTGTTCTAGTCCTATTAAGTACTGCACTCCAAGCAAAAGCTTTTACCTTCAAGGGAGCATTCCCCTTCTGAAAATGCATATTGGAAATGATCTCTTAAGTTTTTTTGTTAATCTATATTGTTTATCCTGTCTTAGTTGTTTTATGTTGTTGCAGACAAAATTTGACTTTTCGGGTGACATGTTCTAAAGGGACATATATTCGGTCACTATGTGCAGATTTTGGGAAAGCTCTTGGCAGGTATCAGTTTATGGATCCTTATTAAAATGTTTCCTTCTCATATTAATAACTGTTCTCATTTGCAAAGGTTTTGTTTTTTCTTTCTTTTAAAGTATTCAGCATATAGATGTGAGAATAGGTTGTAAAAGAAAACTAATATCGTTTGAAATGGAGAATTAACGTGTCATTCTCACATTAAACTTTACCTCATTTCTCTATTGATTCAATCCGCTGGTTGGACCCTATAATTTGTCTGATTTGATGTTTGCCGTATAATGGTTGGGATTTTGCTAACAAAGACTTCCAGATTGGGTTTTGTTCAAGATTCTTAAACATGCATGTGTGCACACATACGAACATGGTGAATGGGGGTCAAAGATCTCAAGTTCAAGCTTTAGTACTCTAGGTGATGAAAATGAAGGGTGAAGTTAGGGTTTAACTCAGAAACGTGTGCTGGGCTATATATGTGTGTTGGGGGGGGGGGGGGGTGGCATTTGTACGTGCACTTTAGGATTTGTAAAAGGGATGCAAGTAGCAAGAAGATGAGAAAAGCATTTAATTCCCAACATAAAAGTTGTGTGCCTTGCTTATCTGTTCTAATTTATTGTGCAGTTGTGCCCATTTAACTGCACTCCGAAGAGATTCAATTGGTAAGTGCCCTTGGCCTTTGACCTTAAAAGTAATTTCTTATGCATGGAAGCTGTTATAAATCAGATTGGCCCTTCTTCAGGGAAATATTCAGCAGACGATGCATGGGACTTTAAAGAGCTGGAAGACGCTATTTCCAAAAGTTATTTCTAACTGCAGATGGTAATCTGCTATTCCCTTCTATGAATCTGGAAACAATGACATGCAGAATGGTTGATAGACTTTTATTTGAGAATGTGTTCCTTCTACAATGATTTTTTTTGTTTTCTTCTTTGCAGGTTATATTTCTGGCATCTCAAGTGTCTAACATCAAGGGCAATGATCTGTTATATTTATTATAAAATTATGCAATTGGTTGGAAGCAACGGTCACGGATGGTTTTGGAGGAGTGTTGTAATATTCATAAAGGGGCAGGGTCTGCAGTCTACACATAAGTGCGAGAAATAGATTCTTGAAGGAACAGAGGAGAGTTGAAGCTCTAATATAGTAGTGCTTGGTTGAAAAATCTGTGGCCAAATGGACCACGAAGGCTGAAACTTATGCTCAACCATGGGGCATGGGCACTTAGCTTTAGAGAATGGAGAAAATGTTTCTCTTGTGCGGGTTCTATGGAAAACCGGGAGATTTAAATGTAGAGAGTTGAATTTTACATAAAATTGCTTATTTATTCAGTTACTCAACTTCTCAATTTCTTAAAGGGGCAACTGTGTATGTGTTTCAAGTTCTCCTAAAAACAGTTTGCTCGTTTCTTCTACTTTTCCGTTTTTTGGAATCGTTGGATCTTGAGCTACATAGTTGGACTTGGATTGATCACCCGTCACTTGAATTAGATATATTAATTTCAATGATAACGGTGACAGAGGGATGCTTTGCTTTTTGAGTTTATTGGCCATACAGAAAATGAATTATTTGTTTGATTGAAATCGTTAGACTACTGAATACATATTCTATGACCTGCATTAAGGCACACTGATGGGCGTTTTTCGTGAGCATATAGCCATTACATGGGGTATACAAGACATTCTAAATCTGTATGTAATCATTCACATATTCTAAAACTTATGTAGCTTTATACAAATTGCAAAACTACTTGATTGGTATACAAATTGCTTTGATGGGATACACTTAATTTTATTAAATAGCGAAAAATTTCATGAAAAGCTTATGTAAACCAAAATATTTCTTCCTATTCACATGAAAGAATGCAATGACGAAAAGTGATATGAATAAAGAATGTAAGTTTCTGCTCAAGCTACTAGGCCAACCAATGAAGTGGCATGCGTGTGGTAATTCTAAAAGCTTCCTCTCTTGGCATAATCGTCGCCCTAACTAGCTGTAGAATTTTGGGGGATAATTCCTATTGCCTGAAAATGGGTTCTCTCTGCATTAGCCATTCGATCTTGAAACATTGTCCATTCTTTATAACACCTTGCTCTCACCTGATGCAAAGCAAATCTGACATCAATATTCTTATATATAATACGTATGAATGTAAATTCAGCATTTTCTGAAAAAGTTTCTATTTCATTCGAATATTGGAGGTAAACTATTAAAAGACAAGCACATGAAAGAGCCATTAATTTGTGGAGGGCAGAAATCCATTGCTTACCCCTTCCCATGGTGCCTTCCCATCCTGCGCTTGGCCCTGTTGAGAGAAGAAAGTAGACTACTGCTTAACTAAGTCCATAAAAAAGTCATTGTATTAAACGATTTGAAGCTTCACTTACCTGGCTGCCAAGTGAAGGAACGCCTTGATGGACAATCCACTGAGCATCTACGACGCCTATTTTCTGATAAGCGGGCTGCTTCCAAGCAAAGCAAGAAGTTTCAGAAAATCCAATTATAACAAAGTAGTTTTTTGTTAAAGAAACACAATTTACTCACCTCCACACATTTTCTGAGAGCAAAATCAAGACCCCATCCATGAACTAGGTCATTCTGCTATGAAACGTATCAGAAACTAGTGTGTTACGGTATGAATTGATAATGGAGTGAAAGTGGTGACGGAAGACATAAGTAAACCATATACCTGTATCATATGCCATACACAACGCCATGCACCTCTGGAGAATACAGGGGCCATGATCTCTACAAATCTGAGTATTTCAAAAATCAATGTGAGATATATGAGACACCTATAAAAGTCTGCAGGACCATGGAAGAAAAGAGGTGCAGGTCATTAGAAACTACATCTGTAAGAGAATTTTTTTTTACATACGCAGCACAAGGAGGCAAATGTGGATCAGCACACCAACCATTTTTCTCCTCGGCATCCCTGCAGGAGGTTGACAAGATATAGTTTAAGCTACAAGATGGAGTAATTTAAATTAAGATAATCAAGTAGTGATTGCACATTTAATAGGCATAAAATTAAAACATATCAGCAACTCCTCCTCTTACTTGTGAATTACACTATCACTTCTTCTCTTTGTCATCTGCCATGTATAACCACTATTTGGATCTAGACCAGGCTGTGAGATCTCCAAACCATGGGTCCTTACCAGTTTCAAGTACCTGGAATGAAGAGATCAAAATTAAAAAAAAAAAAATTCACCAACACCTTCATTCCCACTCAACCAGGATTGTTTGAATACTTACTCTTCTGCATCAAAATGCTCCATACCCAGGTCCTCATCCCAAATGAAGATATAGTCATAGGGTGCCACAATATCAGGATGAAGAAAGCGTTTAGCAAACCACCTTGAACCAATTTAGAGCATGTTTGTGTCACATGACGAGTACAGGGTTCAACAAAAACTTGTTACAATTTAGAAAAATGATATAAAAAATCTATGGAGAAACTGTTACCAACCATTTAGTTTGCTTCCGAGCACTGACATGAATAACCCGCTTTGACCACTCAAATTGATCCCACTCACTAGTCCGACCGTCATAGTGAAACAAGACAATGGTGAAGTTGTCAGAGAACTGTAATTTTAAAGTTCAAGGGCAGAGATCAGACATGTAGGAAAATGGCCTGGCCATAAGCAGACATAGAAATAAAAAGATGAGGCAGGTCAGAAGCTGAAATCACCTTTTTCACAGCTGCATCAATATTGTCTTTCTGATCATAACCAACAGTAAAAGTTACAAGATACTTCGGTTTGATGATTAGGTCCTGTGAGTGCCATGCCATCACCATCGACAAAAGAATCAAATTAGAGAAGTGAGAAATTGTAACTCGTCAAAAGAAAATATCAGGAATTCCAGTTGTCCAGATCAGGAGCAATTAATTGTGCATCCATAATGCTGGTAAGTTCTATTATACTGCACCGTGTCAACTAAATAGGTATAGAACTAATTCTTCTTCGTTCCTTATCTTTGTACGATTCTTTTTAAATCACATAATGGTTCTTTATCAAATCGTCTACTCTCCATTAGCAACTTATTCACGTGTGAACTTTAACCTTGAGCCACCACATGAAGAAAATCATTTGCTAATTCTTGTGCTCTAAAAATTAATTTATAACAATTCAGAACCTTTTC
>JASKGM010000012.1:225964-244471 GCA_034509205.1 Ceratonia siliqua | reverse complement strand
ATTCTTGTGGCGTTCAAACAATCAGACTTATCTCCTTGATTCTTGAGTAGTTCTTAGGATTCTTGGTGTGGCGTCTTCAAACATCAAAGTTCTTGGTTCTTATCTTATTAGATAACGGGTCAAGGCTCAACATTCTTGAAGAGCTTAGGTTTCGTCATGTTGTTGGCGAGGTTCATATCATTTTGGTATCAGAGCCTAGGTTCATCAGCTTTTCCTATCCTTTATTGTTTCCTTGTCAATTTCGTGTGTTTAGGTTTAGGTTTCCAAGTTGGCCAAAATCCCTAATTGACTAGGTTGTTTCCGTTCTTTTTTTTTTTCTTGATTTTGGTTCTTGGTCTTGTCTTGTTGCTTCTTAAATTCGTTTTTGGGCCCAAAAAAAAAAGATTATCCTTATTTCTGCACTAAATCAGTGTGTTAGAGTTTGAATTGAGTCAAATTTCTGTTAAAGTTTGAGTTAAGTCAAAATTCTATTAGAGTTTGAGTTAAGTTTTTGTCAGCGTTTGAGTTGAGTTAAATTAGAGTTTGAGTTGAGTCAAATTTCTATTTCCTTGGTGTCTAAATTTGATTCTCTTGTTTTTCTTTGTTACTTGTTTCTGCAACAATCAGAAAAAAGAAAAGAAAAGAAAAGATTATCCTTATTTCTGCACCAAATCCGTGTGTTAGAGTTTGAATTGAGTTAAAATTCTATTAGAGTTTGAGTTGAGTCAAAATTCCATTATAGTTTGAGTTAAATTAAATTTTTGTTAGAGTTTGAGTTGAGTCAAATTTATATTTTCTTGGTATCTAAATTTGATTCTCTTATTTTTCTGTTACTTGTTTCTGCAACATCAAAAAAAAGAAAGTGAATTAGGCTTTTGCTTCTTTGTTACTCATTTTTGCAACATCAAGAAAAAAAATGAAAATAAAAGAAAAAAAAATAAAGAGGATCCAAAAAAAAAAGTAGTCCTAGACCCCTTCTTTAAAGAAAGAAATCCTGTGTGATTCATTCTTGTTATTTTTTTTTTCTCACACCAACTTCTTGAGAATTGCTTTTTGAGTCTTGTGGTTTGTTCATTCTGGTTGCTTACCTCCTTGAATTGCCACTGGAAACCCAATTATTCTTGAGTCTAGTTACAAGTGAAAGGAAAACTAAATGGAAAAAGGCAAGAGTGGTGAGAACATAAGAGGGTAAAAGCCATTTGAGTGCCAAACACGAGAGTGGGTGAATCTTTCTTAAGTGAAACACGTGACGAAGAGAGCTTGTGAGGTCCTAACCTTGTTTTTTTTTTTTGTAAATTCCAAATATGTCACACAATCAACAAGAAAACTCAACCGAAGAGGTACAACAACCAACCATTCCGAACTTACAATTACAGGCGTTGTTGGGGGAGATGACAAGAATGATGATAGCTGAATTAGAGCAAACTCATGAGAGGATGGATAGGTTAGAAGGAGAAACAACAGGGGGACAGCCTCAAGACACTCCCATTAGATAACCACCTAGGCGAGTGCAACCAAGAGTATAATGGGGTGGTGGTGAAGATGGAGAAGGATCGGAGGAAGTGGATGAACCACCAATAAACCAGGGGAGGTTTGAGCATGGTTATGGGTTTAGAGAAGTTAGGAATTAGGTAGATAATAATTTAGGGAATATAAAGATTAAAATCCCACCTTTCCAAGGTAAAAATGATCTTGAAGCTTATTTGGAGTGAGAAGAGCATTTGGTTTATTTTGACTAATGGATTATATGAGCCTTGCTAACAACAAGACAAAACCTAACACTAATGTGAATTTCAAATCCCAAGCTCTTCAAGAATGTTGAGTCTTGACCCGTTATCTTACAAGATAAGAACCAAGAAATCTAATGTTCGAAGACGCCACACCAATAATTCTAAGAACTACTCAAGAATCAAAGAGATAAGTATGATTGTTTAAATGCCACAAGAATTAACGTGATAAGTTTAAGAATGAAGACTCAATATTATTATTCTCAATTTGATTCTTAAAATCGTTCAAGGCTCAATCCTATTTATAGGAGTTGAGTTCTATTATTAACATAAAGTAAACTAATGTTATTTTGACATGAGGCTAACTCCTCTTAAAATAAAAATCCTATTAAAATAAAACACCTAATTCAGAACTACTCTTAAAGTAAAACAACTAATTCATAACTCCTCTTAAAATAAAAGAACTAATTGACATAATCCTCAAAGGCTGAAAAACGTGCAGCCCTCAATTGGAATCTTCTAGAACCTTAATCATAGTGACTAGGTTCCCTTGAATCTGAGTTGGGCTTATGTCGGGCCTCCATGTATTTGCCATCTCACCATCTTGTTGAATCAACCCATTTAACGTGTCTTTAAATCTCTTAACTCTAGGTCTTGTGATCGGCTTACTTGGCAAGCTTAATGGATCACGTGAATGCTGTCCTTGAGTCCCTCTAAGCCCATGTGTAAATTTTTCCTTTTGCATGCTTGATTGAGCGGCTTTGTGTGCATCATTCTCCCCCTCTTGAAAAGGATTTGACCTCAAATCATCACCTACATCAAAAGGAGATAAGTCAACAATGTTAAAGCTCGCACTAACACCATACTCACCTGGTAACTCAAGCTTGTTGGCATTGTTATTGATTCATTCCACCACTTGAAAAGGTTCATCACCCTGAGTTAGGTGTTTTGAATGCCGTTGCTCCAGAAAACATTCTTTCCTTAAGTGTAATCAAACCCAATCTCCTGGTTGAAACACTACCTTAGCATCCCTTGTTGGCTTGATGGACATATTGTTCATTCCTCCTTTTAATGTGCAGCCATGCTTTTTCATGAATATGTTTCACCAATTTAGCCTCCTTTTTGCCATCTAAGTTTACACGTTCACTCAAAGGTAAAGGAGTTAAATCCAAAGGTGACAATGGATTAAATCCATACACAATTTCAAATGGGAAAAACTTAGTTGCAGAATGTAAACTTCTATTGTAAGCAAATTCAACATGTGGTAAACAGTTCTCCTATGTTTTCAAGTTCTTTTTAATGATAGCACGCAATAAGGAAGACAAGGTTCTACTTTAGTTTGACCATCAGTTTGTGGATGACAAGTGGTAAAAAAAATAACTTGGTTTCCAACTTTTCCCACAAAGTCTTCCAAAAGTAACTCAAAAACTTTGCATCCCTATTAGAAACAATGGTCCTAGGCATGCCATGCAGCCTAACAATTTCTTTGAAGAACAAATCAGTTATATGTGATGCATCATCAATTTTATGACATGCAATGAAGTGTGCCATCATAGAAAACCTATCTACCACCACAAAAATTGAATCTCTCCCCCTCTTAGTCCTAGGTAAACCTAAAACAAAATCCATAGAAATATCAGTCCAAGGTTCAGGAGGTATAGGCAAAGGGCTGTACAAACCATGGGGTTTCGACTTAGACTTAGCCTTTTTACAAGTGATACACTTTTCATAGATTCTTTCCACATCACATTTCATATGAGGCCCAAAAAAGTGTTCATGCAAAACTCCTAAAGTCTTAGCTACACCAAAATGACCCATCAACCCACCACCATGAGCTTCTCTCACAAGCAATTCACCCAAAGAAGACATAGGAACACACAGTTTATTCTCTTGAAACAAAATCCGTCATGCCTATATAACTTATCGAATGCCATTTTTCACATGCATTGAACACATCACCAAAATCATAATCTTGTGCATACAAATCCTTAATGTATTCAAAGCCAAGTAATTTTGTATCTAAAGTGGAAAGTAAACCATACCTTTGGGACAATGCATCAGCCACTACATTTTCCTTACCTTGCCTGTATTTGATCACATAAGGAAATATTTCAATGAATTCCACCCACCTGGTATGACGTTTGTTCAACTTTTGTTGTCCTTTCAAATGCTTCAAGGATTCATGATCTGTGTGAATTACAAATTCCTTGGGCCATAGATAGTGTTGCCAATTTTCTAAAGCCCTCACCAAAGCATACTTCAAGGATAGTTTAGGGCTGCCCCACTCAACTTTTCACTGAAATAGGAAATTGGATAGCCTTTTTGCATCAAAACAGCTATAATACCTATTCCTGAAGCATCACACTCAATTTCAAAAGTTTTAGTAAAGTTAGGAAAAAAAAGCAAAGGCTTGTTGTCAACTTTACTTTGATCATATTAAATGTCTTTTCTTATTCCTCCCCCCACTTAAACGACAAGTTTTTCTTGATGACTTTAATAAGAAGGGCGGCCAAGCTACTAAAATCACACACAAACTGTCTATAAAAGCTAGCTAGACCATGGAAACTCCTCACTTAACTAATTGTTGTAGGCATTGGCTAGTCTTGGATTGCCTTCACCTTTTCCTCATGCACCTCAATTCCCTTCGCACTAACAACAAAGCTAAAAAACACAAGCTTATCTGTGCAAAAGGTGCACTTCTTGAGGTTAGCAAACAATTTTTCTTTCTTTAGCACATCTAAAATAGATTTCAAATGCACTACATGTTCTTCGAAGTTTTTGCTATAAATTAGGATATCATCAAAATATACAACTACAAATCTACTAATAAATGTATGCAAAACATGGTTCATCAATCACATAAATGTGCTCGAAGCATTAGTTAAACCGAAAGGGGTCACTAACCACTCATACAAACCATATTTGGTTTTAAAGGTAGTTTTCCATTCATCTCCTTCTCTCATCCTAATATGATGATATCCACTCTTAAGATCAATTTTTGTAAAAACACAAGAACCTTGCAATTCATCTAGCATATCATCTAGTCTAGGAATGGGATGACGATATTTTATCGTTATGTTGTTGATGGCTCGGCAATCAACACACATTCTCCATCCCATCCTTCTTAGGAACTAGTAGCACTGGAACCGCACAAGGACTCATGCTTTCACGCACATATCCCTTCTCTAGCAATTCACCTACTTGCCTCTAAAGTTCCTTTGTCTCCTCAGGATTGTTCCTATAGGCAGGCCTTTTTGGAATTGATGCACCGGGTATGAAATCAATTTGATGTTCAATCCCTCGAATTGGAGGTAAACCATGAGGGACCTCTTCGGGGAAGACATCATCAAACTCTTGCAAAAGAGAAACATTATTGCTCGGCAAAGAACCAACGAAATCATTGGTACATAAAAGAGCTTCCTTGTACATGAGTACTATAAGGGGCTCTTACATTTTTTTGCAATGAAATTATATTTTTGCTCTCTTACACACAATAAAGCCGCATCACTCTCTTTTTTACTCTTATCCCCATTCACGTTTTTGCCTTTATGTTTTTCTCTCCTCTCTTTTTCTGTTCTCTCAGTTTCAGCCTCTCTCTCTTTCTCTTTTCTCTTTTCCCTCGCTTTCTACATCTTTGGTTGGTTTTTGACAACTTGTTTTGGAGTCAATGGCATAAGCAATATAGGCTACTTTTTAATGGTAACAGAGTACCTATTGGTGAAACTGTCATGTGTGACTTGTCGATCGTACTGTCATGGTCTTCCCAATAGGATGTGACATGTGTTCATAGGAACCACATCGCAAAGCACCTCATCCTCATACTTGCCAATAGAAAATGCTACCAATACTTGTTTTGTCACCTTGATTTCTCTAGAATTGTTTCGCCATTGAAGCCGGTACGGTTATGGATGCTTTATGGTAGGTAATGCCAATTTCTATACTAATTCAGTACTAGCTACGTTGGCACAACTCCCTCCGTCAATTATGACGCAGCAAACTTTGTTATTTACAAAACATTGAGTGTGAGACAAGTTCTCCTGCTGGTTATCATTTTCTTCCTTAATCTACATTCTAAGAGCTTGTCTTGCCACTAATGATTCTCCGTCTACAGCACATTGCCATTCGTAGTTGTCTTTAAGAAGCGGCATGTCATCATCTTCATCTTCTTGTTCATCTTCTGACTCAATCTCCCCTTGAGCATTGATCACCATCACCCTTTTATTCGGACATTGGCTAGCTATATGACCCTTACCTTGACATTTGAAATGCTTAATGTCACGATTTCTAGAAGTGGTAGATTCGGTGTTACCTTGTCTCAGTTTTGCAACTTGTTTGGCATCCTTGGAAGGTTCGGACTTAAGCTTAGCTGATGAAAAGTCGTCCCTTTTAGGGGCTTATCTCTATGTGTTGTTGGTAGCCACAGGTTGTCCCCTCCAAGCTAATTCCTTTCGCTTAAGTTGTTCCTTCACTTTTATGGCTTGATGCACCATATCCGACAACTCAATATAGTGCTGCAACTCAACTACATCTGCAATCGCCGTGTTTAAACCATTCAAGAACCTAGCCATGGTGGCTTCCCGGTCTTCTTCCACATTAGCCCGGATAGCTACCTCCATCTCCTTGTAATACTCACCTACACTCTTGGAACCTTGAGTTAACCTCTATAATTTTTGAAACAAGCCTCTGTAGTAGTGACTGGGTACAAAACGCTTCCTCATAAGCGTTTTCGTCTCTTCCCAAGTGTCCACGGGTGGCTTTCTATTCTTCTTCCTATTAACCAGTAATTGATCCCACCAAACAATGGCATAATCGGTGAATTCAATTGCAGCCAACTTAACCTTCTTCACCTCCAAGTAATTGTGATAGTCAAACCCCATCTCCATTTTAGTTTCCCACTCCAAATAAGCTTCAGGATCATTTTTACCTTAGAAAGATGGGATTTTAATCTTTATATTTTCCAAGTTGTTATCTACCTGATTCCTAACTTCTCTAAACCCATAACCATGCTCAAACCTCCCCTGGTTTATTAGTGGTTCATCCACTTCCTCCGATCCTTCTCCATCTTCACCACTACCCCATTGTACTCCTGGTTGCACTCGCCTAGGTGGTTGTCTAATGGGAGCGTTTTGAGGTTGTACCCCTATCATTTCTCTTTCCATCATATCCATCCTCTTATGAATTTACTCTAATTCAGCTCTCATAATTCTCCTCATCTCCCCCAACAACGCCTATAATTGTAAGTTTAGAATAGTTGGTTGTTATACCTCTTTGGTTGAGTTTTCTTGTTTATTGTGTGACATATTTGGAATCTGCAAAAAAAAACAAACAAGGTTAGGACCACATAAGCTTTCTTCCTCACGTGTTTCACTCAAGAAAGATTCACTCACTCTCGTGTTTTGCACTCAAACGGCTTTTACCCTCTTATGTTCTCACTACTCTTGCCTTTTTCCACTCGTTGTGTTTTCCTTTCACTCGTAACTAAACTCAAGAATAATTGGGTTTCCAGCGGCAATTCAAGAAGGAAAGCAACTAGAACAAATAAACCACAAGACTCCAAAAGCAATTCTGAAGAAGCTGGTGCAAGAAAAATAACAAGAATGAATCACACGGTTTCTTTCTTTTAATGAGAGGCCTGAGACTCTCTTTTTTTATGGATCCTCTTTATTATTATTTTTCTTCTTCTTTTCTTTCTTTTCTTTTTGTTTATTTTTTTTCATTTCGTTTATTTTCTTTTCTTTTTTGATGTTGCAGAAACAAGTAACAAAGAAACAAGAAAATCAAATTTAGACACCAAAGAAACAAAAATTTGAATCACCTCAAACTCTAACAGAATTTTGACTCAACTTAAACTCTAAAACACACGGATTTAATGCTGAAATAAGGATAATCTTTTTTTTTATTACACGAAACGAATTCAAGGAGCAACCAAACAAGAACAAGAACTAAAACCAAGAACAAAGAAAGGAAACAATCTGGCCAATTAGGGATTTTGGCTGACTTAGAAACCTAAACCTAAACACACGACGTTGACAAGGAAACAAGAAAGGATAGGCAAACCTGATGAACCTAGGCTCTAATACCAAAATGATATGAACCTTGCCAACAACATGACGAAACGCAATACCAACGTAAATTTCAAATCCCAAGCTCTTCAACAATGTTGAGTCTTGACCCGTTATCTTACAAGATAAGAACCAAGAACTCTGATGTTCGAAGACGCCACACCAAGAATCCCAAGAACTACTCAAGAATCAAGGAGATAAGTTTGATAGTTTGAAAACCAAAAGAATTAACTTGATAAGTTCAAGAGTGAAGAAGGAAGCAATATCCTCTCAATCTTATTATTCTCAATCTAATTCTTAAAAACGTTCAACACTCAATCCTATTTATAAGAGTTGAGTTCTAATCCTAACATAAGGTAAACTAATGCTATTTTGACATGAGACTAACTCCTCTTAAAATAAAACTCATATTAAAATAAAACACTTAATTCAGAACTCCTCTTAAAGTAAAACAACTAATTCATACCTCCTCTTAAAATAAAAGAACTAATTGACATAATCTTCAAAGGCTGAAAAACGTGTAGCCCTCAGTTGGAATCTTTTAGAACCTTAATCATAGTGACTAGGTTCCCTTGAATATGAGTTGGGCTTATGCCGGGCCTCCATGTATTTGCCATCTTACCAACGTATTAAATTAGTCCATTTAGCGTGTTTTTAAATCTCTTGGCTCTAAGTCTTGTGATTGGTCCGCTTGGCAAGCTTAATGGATCACGTGAATGTTGCCCTTGAGTCCTTCTAAGCCCACGTGTGAATTCCTCCTCTTGCATGCTTGATTGAGCGACTTTGTGTGCATCAATGGATTACATTGGGAATGTCTCCACTAGGGCAATGTAACTGGATGATGGAGCTTCCATGAGTACCTCAAATAGTCGAACGCCCCAAGGTTATCAAAATGCCTTTCATTACTTAGGTACTTCATGCCTTGGTGACTTATACCATCCAACCTTGAGGGGGTCTTCGCTCAGAGATAACATATGGTTATGCACATTCTAGCACATCTCAAGGCAAGACAACACTACAACATGCCCCAATTAATCTTGGACAACATGTGCATGCTATTTGAGCAACCCCAATGGTTGGTGCCTTATGGTATGCTACTGAGTTACCTATTTGAGAAGTCAGAAGTATACATAGATGATGCGGTCGAGGTGCAACACCCCACCTATTAGTTTAACAAAGCTACCTTCAAGACCTTAGGGTTTAGGAAGATAGCTATAGTTATGTGAGACATAGACACCTATATGAGTAGTTAGATCCAAAGGAACGATGGAGGAATAGATTGAGTAGGGGATGAACTCAAGGAATACCATACCTAGGTGCCCTAACAGGACCAGCAGGGCAGGCAGTTGATGTATTATGTGTATCATGCCATCCTTTATATGGGTGGGCGTATAGATACTATAGGTGAGCATATGGGTCAGCTCGAAGCCTAGATGTGAAGCATGGATGTTTAACTAGGCCACATAGAGTCGCAGCAAGCAGAGATCCTTGAGTATTTTTTTTTCAAATAAAATCGATGTAATATAAACATTATGTTTTGAATCTATGAGAAAGATTGTAAAGACTAACTGAGTAACTTTGAGTTGTTTGGATTTAAGAATGTAGCATGCAAGCGAACCATGAGATGAAAACCAGTTAAAAATGGTAAGGGCATACAACCATATGAGTTTGAGTAAACTAATAGTTAAGGTAACCCCGTGAAAAGGGTAACAATGATCCAATAAGGAATTATCTTGTGATTAACCAAAAACAATAGAAACAAACCCAAAGAGATTTAAATGAGTTTAATAAAAAGAAATGCAGGTAAGTCTTAAGAGTAAGACCAAGTGTTAGCCACAGTAGAAACAAAATGTATAAGTCCAAAAAAAAAAACATTCGAAGTAAGGAACCAATGTGCGTGTTAACAAGTAGCATGTGGTAAAATTTGAGGATGAATTTTTTTTAGGGGGAGAATTGTCATACCCACCCTTCGGGATGCCGAGAAGTTTTCTAAGTTGTAAAAAAGGGGTAGATGTGCACAAAGAAAATTGTAGAGTGATTTTGACTCGAAGTAAATCCATCATCAAGTTAGGAATAGTCCTAGGAAACTCCCATAGAAATAGTTTCACAAAATGATCCTTATTCCCTAGACCAGATGACTGGCTAATGGGGACTGGTCGACTAGACTTTCGTAGATTTTTTATAAAGATGGGTCAAATAGAGGTAAATAAGGGGAAAGGAGCCATGGGTCATGAGGGAGAGCTTGGGGCATCCTTGGGGAAGGCTTTGCACCAAAGAGTTCAAGGTAATCACACTCTAACTCTGTATCACTTTCTCTATCATGGATTTAGTCTAGGATTTCTCTTTTTCTTCTCTTCTTTCTCTAAGTTAAGGGAAATGCATATGGGAGAGTTAGAGATGTTACCGATTAGGTTCCAGCACCACTCGAGATGATTGGGAATGCTTATGGAGCTTCCTTTGATCTATATGCATGTTGGATTCATACCGAGTATGTGATTTTTAAGGATTTGAACCCAAACCCTAACCACCCTAAGAATTTTTTGGAGGGTAAATTAGTGTTTAATGTAGAGTTTTAGTACTTTCGTAGGTGCAATTGTTGGATTTGATTCGTTGGGTGAAGCCATGAGAACATTGCCTAGCTGGATGGATTCTCAATCGGGGAAAGAAAGTGTGATTAGATTAGTGATGTGAGGATTTATCCCACATGTTTTATTGTGCTATTTGAGGATGTTTAAAGAAAAAAATTTATAAGTAGCAATAGTTTATGAATAATGTGATCCTTCGGAGGACACTAAAATAACCTATTACGCTGAGATTTTAATGTACAATACTATAACTCTTCAGTACTAGTGCTCAAAATGCATTAGTATCCTGCTTAGCTCGCATTCTTATCACCTATTGGATTAATCTAAATGTCCTTATCCAATCATCAATATTATTTCCAATTAAGCATAAGTACCAATATGTTGAGAATATCATAGAATTTTCCCAATATTATATATTGATAAATATCATACGGAAGCCAAGATAAGTCCCATCAAAAAAATTGTGTAACAAATCACCTAAATGATTTCGCAACTGCAACAAATGAATAAAGCAATCTTGTTTGAGCTACAAACATCTTTCACAATTCTGCACAGCATCAACACAAAGATGTCAGACCTTAATATACAGGATTGTTCGAGACCCCAAATTAAGTATATACGTTTAAGTGTAGCCCCAACAATTGCATCTCAATTAAGACCGTATTGTGTAGCTAACGACCGAATATTGAGAAACATATCCCAAGCTTTAGAATGAGAATCAGTTGAGCAATTTGAGGAATTTATAAGAATGGAGAGATGAAATACATCTAGCAGCTTTTTGCAAGACACACACAAGAGGGCAGCTTTTCTTTAATGACAAGGAAATAAATAAACAGTTAAGCAAGCGGCAACAATACATATAACCAGAACATAAAATTTACAAAGCTCAGCGGTTCAGCGACAGTGGTTATGACAGAAGACAAATAGGTATCAGGATTCGTAGTGTTATCCACAAACTCCAGGAAGAGTAGTGAAAAGACATGATGTTGCTAGAATCCTCCAAAGAATGGAAAAGAACTCAAGGTTATCATATATGACAGGAATTATGAGTGACCAATTAGCCTGCACTGTTCTGGAAGTAGTGAAGAAATGATTTGCCCATTGAGTGGGAAAAGCTCACCATCAATGCCACATCCATTATGAGTGTGCTTCCCAGGCTTTATCCTCACAGACTTTACCTGCATCAACATGGATGGTCAATTTACATGATTTAAACAGATACAATCCATTGTTGTCAAATCATAATATAATCGAATGTTTGTGACTAATGAAGTACTTTTTTCTTAGATTAATTTTTAAATCCAGTTTCATCGTCAACTATTAATGTAAATACCTTCACATATTCAACATATGGCAGTGAAAGGTGCCGACCCATCTGTAGAAGTAAGAAAAATCTCAATAATCTTAGCCTTCCACTCCCATGGACCAAGAGCAAATCTAATGTGCCATCATCATGCTCAGCTTTGGGAGCAACCACCTGAGAACTCTGAACAGTTCTGCATGCATGGTTGCAAACCAGAATACCAAGAAATTTTCCTTTAGAAATAACCCATTTGTCTTTGTAGCCAGGCAAAACCTCCCTTTTGGATCCAGTTTCTTTATCGTCTGATGGCCCTGGCAACTCTATTGGATTTTCAACATCCCAACTAGGCTCAGCATCCCACTTTGGTTCAGTATCCCAGATCGGACCAGGATCAGATACTGTTGATGATATATCCTCTCTATCATTTGTTGTAGTATTGCCCCATGAGCATCTAGAGGTATCATGTGTGGTAGCCAGTCCAGTCCATCCTTTATCAGTCCTTGACTTAGATCTGGTTCTTGGCCAGTTTGGAGTTGTTGATAGAGGCAGCTGCGGATGGATGACTTCTGGCTCTGCTGTTACATTGCTCCTTCCAGATGATAGGCGTTTTGACTTCGGATCTAAGCCCCGCACCAAGTCAGAAGGCTCAGTGCTAGCATGAGTACTAAGACCAGTATCAAGGTCTCCTCCAGACATACGACTTGGAGTCATTATTGAGTCAATACTAGAAAGACTAGAAGCCCTGGGTATTCCATCTGTATTTGATCTTCCCATGATGTCTGGGTACAGATCTGACATGTCAAATACTTCCCTTTCAACTGAATGCTTTCCTTCTCTCTCGTCTTTTGATGCTAGAAGATATTCCACTTCATAGCTGTACCTTGGTAAGCATAAGAACTTGAGGAATCCAGCAACAAAATACCGCAAGGGACCAAAGTGCTTCTGATATTTCTCAGAAAGTTCCAACACTGCACCATGAAAAATACATAAGCACTTAATGACCTTTCAACTCCTATTTTCAAAATGAGATAAAGATTATATTGTGCCCACAGTTTGTTCTTTCTTTTTCTTTTTTCTTTTTTTTTTTTGAGATAGCATGTACCCATAGTTAAATTATCATAAAGGTTATAATTTCCAAATGACTAAGTGGCCAAGATATTAATAGAATATCTACATAGACTGCCACCCTTGTTTCTTCCTGAGCATTCTTTTTTCTTTACTCCGCACCCCAAATCACTTTAACATCAATATTGTTACTAGGTGCCAGATATTGCCATGTGTATGGCATATTTTAGAATAACGTCTATAATAATTGCCACACATTTGTGTGCGCTCCTGAAGTAGAAAAGCCAAAATTATAGAAGTTACACTTATTTTAATGAAAATTATATTCTTACCTTAATTAGACAACAAACACCTTTCATCTTAAACCTTTGATCCTAACAGTTAAGAGAAAAGAGAAAGGACATCTAGGGGAGGATAAGGGATCCTTGTAAACATAAAAACAAAAAGGAAACACTGCCAGTGAGCCAATAGGGTCACACGGCATTAGCCTCAGTCTTTAAGCTGAGATGAGCTTGATGTACATTGGTTCAATCCCTACCCCATGTCCTTTTACAACTTCCTACTCCCTAGGTAACGGACCTCATTAAAAAAAAATTATATTAAAAAAAAAAGAAAAGAAGCAAAGCTCATATTCTACAAAGCTATCCTATCTCTTTGCATATCAATAATGGAAGTTCCCTAAAACAATCATCAGCAGAGCACTAAAGAGAAGTGATGAGGACAAAGAGAAACCCTTGATCACCCTCAGTTAATTATGCCCATAAATTATTAAAGCAGACAGACTAGCTAAAGATTGGCCTAAGAGTTAAAATGCAGTTTCTCAATGTTGCAACTGTTTCACTTGTCTGAAAAATTATGCCAGGATCAAAAAATTAGGAGATTGGCTGTCAATCAATAAGAATACAGCTTGAACTAGATAACTTTATAGATAGCATTGGCTTACCATCGCTAACAAAACCATAATATGAGACTGTCAATCCAAAGTGAATAATTCCAGACTGAATCCATTCAACAGCAAAAACATCTGTAGCAGTAAGTCCCCCCTGAACCAAGGAAAGCAAATGAATAGATTAAGATTCGGAGGATAGTTGATCGTTAACAATTAATGAAGGGTTATGTTCTTTCACGATTAATTAATTTGTCAGTTAAATCATAATTACCAAAGACCTAACAAAGGGAAATAAATGAACAGAAAATATATATATATATATATTCACCCAGAGGATTAAGCATACTCCTAATGAAAATTTCTAGCTGTATCATATCAGACACTTAATTTGCTTGCAGCCAAATTCAACAGATTCTTTTGTACAATTGGTTCTGCTGAACATGCTATTATTTGAATTCTGTGCCAAAGGGTTGTCCATATAAAGAATACTAGAAGAATCATGCCATGCCTTCCGCCTTCCCCCAATTCCAAAAACAAGAAAAAATAAAAAGAACAATGTCCATTGTAAGGGTATGAGGAGATTCAAAGCTTGCTACTCTTCAGTTTTCGCATCTGCTTTGCTATCTGATTAGCTAGGATATTCTATATACATATACTAAAATTAGTGTAATACGAGCACCAGCAGCAAATCATTAACGAATGTTCAGAGCTGTGACCAAAATAAGGTTCTCATTGAATGAGCAGTTTTATCACTGTCCCAAGTAAAAAAAGATAATAGTATACAGAGAGAATATGGCTAAAAGGTCCAGAACATAGATCTAAATTTTCAATAGTTTCAGTACATATTTTGTTTAAACAACACATGTACATTAACCAAAAAATAGAATCAATTACAAGCCCACCAATCATTTGAATTTGAAGGGGGGAAAACAAAGGTTACCTTTACAATAGCGATTGCAGCAGAAACTGGATCTCTAACACCAAGAACAGTCCATACAAGTGAATTATCAGAACCAGCAGGGACAATTCCAATCGGTATAGATATTCCCTCCTTTTGATTGTCTCTACTGAGGAGACCATTTAGAACCTGTAAACCAACAATGTTATATAAGTTTCTTTATGTGTGTGTGTGCACACGCACATGTTTGCGTGCTCCAAGTATGAAGGAGCAGCAGTCCTTCAGTATATAGCATAGCCCTTTTGTTGATGATGTTATCATCCCATCCCTGTCTAAATCTATCTCTTCTAAATCCAGTCCTAGAACCTTTTTATTTATGCGTTCTACGATAGGAAGTCAAAAAGCATAGGCTATATGTGTGTGTTTGTGTGTGTTTCACTTCATTCTACCCCATTAGAATGAGATTTAAATGTATGATAATGAGAATTTTGGGATAAAAGCAAGCTCAGCCAAGCTGAATATTAGCTATCTTGAGCTCGGGCCATTTAATAAATGAATAGTTTGGCTCAACTCATTTAACATTAATATTTTTTTTATTTAAAATTTTAAACTTAAATAACCTTATACAAACTAAGTTGAAACCCATATCAGTTCATTTATATATTTTATATTAATATATTTTCTTGTTTTGTTATATATAAAGAATTTTATATCATGTCATATATATTATGTAAAATGTGTAGATAATATATTATATTATTTTACTTTTAAACAACCTTTTAGTGAGCGAGCCGAGTAGAGAACTAAAATTCTCAAGTTTGGCTCATTTAATAAATGAGCTCAAACCAAACGCAAGCTCGTTCATTTATATGGGCCAAGGTCACTAGAGCTAGCGAGTCGAACCTAAATAGTTCATTAAAAGCTCAGCTATAGCCCTAAATATAGGCATTCTTCCTTTACTCTATTGTTATTGCATTACAATTTATATTAAAGTTATTTATGTAAATACTGTTCATAGACATTCAATAGCCCCTTCATTGTCATTATTTTCTCCTTCCAACCATAAGCAACACTCTCTCTTACAACACAAATACCCTTTAACAGCTTTCTTCCACCATTTGTCATCAACCACACCCATTTCCTTCAACTTTCCTCAATCTCTAATTGATTCAGGAACTTCCCTTACCTGAATTCTGAATTTTATATTAAGAAGAAAAATACAAGAGGTTCAGAAATCCTCTTAAAAACAGAGGAAAACATATAGAAATAAAAAAGCATTAGCTAAAAGAAGTTCCCTAATCCTACCGAATATCTGGTAAAGAAACCAAGAGCAGAAGCCAACAACAGAGACAAGAAAATCTATCCTATCCCAAAGATGCACTGGCAGAAGATGCTGGTTAAAAATTCTAGCATTTTGTTCTAACCAAATACACCTTATGCCTGCAATTCCTCAGATATTTTGTCCGTCATTTTCCCCACTTTCTGTTATGTACATCTCTATATACTTCCACACACCTGACCATTTTAACTTGTATTAATCAAAGAAAGAAAGTGTAAAACACCAATCTAACCTTTCCCTTTTCTTTAACAAAAATTCCAACCTCATTTACAACATTCTCCCAAAGGTACAGCCCACCACATTAGCAGCATTAAAGAGGCACCCAAATCTACCATGTCAACTATCTTAATTTAATAGGAGGCTTTAGGAAAACTTTAATTAAATAAGTAAATAAAAAGAAAATTGCCTAGAGTTTGTTAGAAGCAAAGAGGGTAAGTCAACTGGGTTGCAGGTTTACAGGCGTAAGATCAGGAGGAATAATCTGATTAATGATACTGCATTAAAAGGCTGATTTCGTGGCTGGACTGTGGTCTGTTATTAAGAGGAGCTGTTGGCATTAAAAGTCAGCTTTATTTATGCAGCAATTATGTTCCTATGTCTTTTAAATCATGTCTTTTCCTTATTTAGTCTTTCCTTAATAAATGTAGGCCGTGAGGCTATATAAAGGGATTTCCCTTCATGAATAAAGGAATCTAAGAATTAAACTTCAAAATAAAAAAACTCATGAGTCCGTATTCTCTCGTGTTTTTCCAATGTCTTGCTATAAATAAGAATGTTATCAAAGAAGACTAAAACAAATTTTCTGAGATAATCTCTAAATACCTCATTCATTGCAGCTTGAAAAGTTGCAGGAGCGTTAGTAAGCCAAATGGCATGACTAGGAATTCGTAATGGCCTTGATGGTGTAAAATGTAGTTTTCTCCACATCTCCTGGATTCATTCGAATCTGATGATAGCCCAACCTCAAGTCCAATTTTGTAAAAAACTTGGACTCGTGCAATTTGTCCAGCAGTTCATCAATTACTGGTGTATGGAATTATCTTTTACTATCACTTCATTCAAGGCTCAATAGTCAATACAATGCCTCCAAGAGCCATCATGCTTCTTTACCAATAAGACTGAAGATGAGTATGGACTGTTGCTGGGCCTTATGACTCCTGTTGTGAGCAATTCCCTTACTAATTTCTCTCTCTCATTCTTTTGGTAGTGAGGGTATCGGTATGGCTTGACATTAGTTGGACCACTTCCTTCCTTGAAGTTGATGTGATGATCATAGGGTATTGGAGGGGGTAGTTTACTGGTTTCCATAAAGAGTAGCATACTGACTAAGCAAATGCTGGAATTTGAGCTCTGTGGTTCCCTCCTCAGATTGCTCTACTCCCAGCTGAATTGCATTCAATTGTAGAAGATAAGCCCTTTTCCCTTTTCCCTTTTCTTAGTTTTCTCCCCAATACATGCTGTCCACTAATTCGGTTAGGTGGTCGCCTTGTGCCATGCAACTCCACAGTTCTTCCTTGCCAAAAGAATCTCATCCACATTTCATTAAACTACCAAATGATGGGGCCTAATTGCTTAAGCCATCGAGTGCCAGAAACAGCATCACACCCTTCTATTGGTAAGATAAAAATCCATTGTAAATTCAAAACCTTGCACCTTTAAAGTCAGTCCCTGCAAAGACCTCAGCTAGCCATCCTATTGCCATTAACCACAGTTACCTCAAAAATTCCCATTTTGGATGGCTGAATTCCCCTAGACGTTGACATATCAAGATTCAAAAAGTTATGAGTGCTTCCTGAGTCCACCAGTATAGTGAGTGCTTGATCCCCCAGCTTTCCCTTTAAACACATAGTTTGAGGAGTAGCCATACCAGTGATTGCATGGAGGTTTATATCAGGTAACTCCTCAATGTCAGCTAGCTGTTCTTCTTCCTCATCATTCCCACCAACATGGTTTTAAAACGATTAGAGACTAAAGTTTTTTTGTTAAAAAGAAAAATGTCAGTTTGCGCAAAGGGAGGTATATTACTTAGGCCATGTTATTTCACATGAGGGAGTAGCTATGGATCTTGAAAAAATATCAACCATGGTGTCTTGGCCAAAACCCACTACTATAAAGGGGTTGAGGGGCTTCTTGGGCTCAACTGGATATTAAAGAAAATTCATCAGGAGTTATGGAGTATTTGCTCAGCCATAGACCCAAATGTTAAAAAAAAAAGCATTCCATTGGAATCCAAAAGCAAACAAAGCCTTTTAAAGTTGCAATGGTAGCAGGAACAGTTCGTGTTGACAAACCACCTTGGGTAGAACTCATCCCCAAAAGCTAGCTCATTGGTGGGAGGGTGCTCAAGAGATTATACATCTCACTTAACCAATCTACCCAAACAATGTGGGACTTCTAACACTCCCCTTCACGATGGAGGAGTGCACCCACGATGGAGAACATCTCCAATGCCTGGCTTAGACCACCGAGCCTTGGCTCTAATACCATGTTGAAGGGAAAGAGAAATAATGGAAAACCATGTCTTATTGGACAGGTGATCATGTATATATATAGGGAAACGAAATACAGTCTAATAGAAATACTAAGACTAAAGACTAAAATACCCTTACTAACATAGCTTAGATACTCTTAACACTCCCCCTCAAGCTGGAGCATATATA
>JASKGM010000012.1:209350-225864 GCA_034509205.1 Ceratonia siliqua | reverse complement strand
ATATATATCTATATATATGGAATTGATTATTATGTTTCATTGTTTATGAAAGTGGTTTAGAACTGTATTCTGGGATCTGTAATAGAGTGGTGGTAGAACCACTAGGTGCACCTAGGTACAACCTTTATCAGTTGAGGGCGATTCCTAATAAAAGGTACTCCTGTCAGTGAGTGCAGTTCCTGACAGAAGTTTAAGTTTTATTTCATATGGTTTTTCTCCAGATGAGAACGCTCCAGAAGGAAAATAAGAAATGGATATTTTTCCCTTCGGTGAGTGTTGTTCCTGAAGGTGAGGATCGGGTTATCCTCTAGTTGAGCTTTACCTTCTGGAGTGGGAGTACCGTTTTCTCAGTTTAGGTTCTCCCCTGAAATTTGTTATGGATCTGAGAAATTTATATTTTTTATTGAAGTATCCACTGATAAATGACTATTTGAATTTCATATTATTTATTATTACAGTAATATGATTATGAAATGAATGTTGTTTTTTTCCCCTAAATGTGCGGTGCATTAGGTGCTTATTATGTTAATAAAGTGTTAAATGAGATTTTAAAGTATTTCAGCAGTAATTCACTTTCGATCTAGGGGTTTATGTATCAATTGGTAAGTCTGTTTTCATTCACTGAGTCGGTGGACTCACCCCTCAACTTTAACATTTTCAGATCAGGATATTGGTGTACTTCCCTCAGCTTTGCCTACACCCTTTGAACCAGCTGAGTGAATTTTGGTAGGCACCACCTTGAGTAGTAATACTGGAGTTTACTTGAGGATTTGTGGAAGATGTTGGATGGGGTTATTTTCATTTTGTTTATTTCCATGGTCTATAGATTTAACTGCATAGTTTTGTGTAATTTGGATATACACATTTACTGTTTTTCTGTTAAGCCACTGAGACTTCTAGTTGATGGTGGGCATGTCCACCTTGTTAGTTAAACAGAATCGTACCCTGGGATAATCAATATTTCAAGGGAAACTCTGCCAAAATTTTTAATAAATTATTGACTTAGAATTTTTTTTATGAAAGTGTATTTTAACTTTATTATTCATTTAAGAATGATTTTGCATGACATTAATTGCATTAGTATTTTAGGTTGGTAGGTAATTACCTGAAGGGTAATTCCTTACGCCAGTCATGTGTCCTAAATTGGGGCGTGACAAGTGAGGAAGTGATATGGTGTGATGCTCTTGAGTTAAGGAGCCATTCCTCTATTTGAATGTTTTTTGGGTAGGATGAGCAAGAGAAATTCAAAGGTTTTGTTGGAGGGAAAGGTTGCCGGTGACTTTGGTTAGGTAGTGCAGTGTTACCATGGGCTAGGCTAATTTGGGCATATTTACTTGGGGCTAGTAGTTTTGATTTAATTAGTGGTAACAATTGTTAGCGGTATGGCTGATCTTCAAGCAAATATAGCATTTGGGTATAGGCTTGGATGAGCTTTGTTTGGAGGGCTAGCATTGCTTAGAAGGTGGGTCAGATCCTAAAATACTAGGTTGGTTCGAGTTCTTTAGAGTCCTAGGTTAGTTTTAGTTCCATGGTCTTTGTTGGTTTGAAGATTTACCAGAGTTCAAATATGCTTGTTGAACCTAAGGAAGACCGATGCCTACATTCTCAGTGGTTTGACATTTCTTTAGTCTAAGATCAAAGCTAATCAGAAAGCTATGAACATCTTTAAGGCTCAATTGGTCTGCTCAATTGTACACTACTATTACGAATGGATCATATTTAGCTGGTAATCCCTTAAAAAGATGCGCTAAGTGATATTTGCAACTTACCAATTCCTCGATTACTGCAAGACAATCGGTGATGGATTTGAGGAGAGATAAGCATTGGTGGATAGTGTGTTCTCCCTTTTTGAGTTGTTGTAGTTGAGATTTAAGACTCATAATCCTAGCAGTGGAGGTTGATTCATATCTCCTGAGGAGTGCTTCCTATATGTCAAAAACAGTGGTTAATCCGATGATGTGGCCCATTAGTTCCATGGAAATAATAGTGTAAAATTAACTTATCAGGAGTCAATTTGTACATTGCTAGGTCTTAAACTCTAGGTTCTTCTGTGTTCAAGCCTCGTCAAGAAATTGGTTTGGTAGAGGAACATCATCGTCTATGTAGTCTTCTAAATCACTTGCCAAGATTATGGTGAGAAGTTGTTTCTTCCATAGTAAGTAATTACCTTCCTCTAACTTAATAGTAAAATTGTGAGTTATGGAGGGTCACTGCATGGTACTAAGAGTGGATAGGGGAGGAATTGTAGTCCCTTGGTTGAGACTGTAGTTCTCAGAGGCAGGAGAGGAGGGAGTATTAGATGATGCCATATGAATGATCGGTGTGAAGTTTTCAGGAGATAGAAGTTTCACACTTTATAGCTCTTATGCCATGTGAAGTGTACGAAGAGATAGAGAAACAAAGGCGCATGAGAGATTGAACTCTAACGTTTGTATTTCTTTCTTCAATTGTTACAAGGCAACTAAGATATATAGACTAGAGAATACATAACAAAATAATATAATGTACAAAAAAGAGTAAATAAAATAATACAATCCTAATGGAGAGGTAGTGAAGGAGGCTGTAGCAGAGGTAAGTCGTATGAGTAAACAAGTTGCATGATAAGATGTTAGGAATTAATCCTTTGTTTCAACTTGTTGATTAACATACCATTACGTCTCTGGGTGTGGTCACTCCCCAAGTGTCACATCAACCTAATGCTTCCCTTGTGTTGAACTTGTGCCCCTGAGAAACCAATAAAGGTTACCACAAATGGCTTCATTTCTTTGTCTAGGAGTCCATATTACTTATATGTTTCATAGAAAAAGATATCAACTGAGCTGTCTTGGTTTACAAGGATCCTTTTAATTCCATAATTGGCTAATATAGTTGTGATCACCATCGGATCATCACATTCTAACTTTATACCCTCAAAACCCCTATTAATGAAGGTGGTGGGCACGTATGTTGACTCCTTAACCCTAGGATTCTCTTTAGGCAGGTGATCAAGTTTCATCATAACCCTAGCTTGCTGCTTTCTAGTTTAAGCTGAATAGCTTCCTTGGGTGAACCCCTTGGATATTACCTTTATTATCTCATCCAGCTGGTATCCTCCTCCTTATCAAAGATATAACTGAGTCCTTATGGAATTAGTTGTAGAAGCTTTAGCCTACTAGCCCCCTTTTTGCCTTTTTGGAGGGGAATTTGAGGAGATTTCCATTGTATATTTCTTCCAATATTTTCACTTGAGGCATAATCAATGGGGTATAAGTTTGAAATATGCTAGGTGGGAGGTTTTTAGAGTACCATTCTCCCCTTATCTCTTTGCTCTTATAATCGTAGCTACTTTGCCCATATTGATGCAAATGGAAATCAGTTGCATGAAGGATCATTCTCTCCTTATCTCTTTGCTTTTATAACCCTAATTTGTATTGCTTTTAATTTCTCTTTTAACTGCTGTTATTGTTTGGCTCTTTATTGTTTTTATGCTTCTTGTCGTTTGGTGCATTTTATCTTAGCTTGTATTGACTTTGCTTAGCTGGTCAATTAACTTACCCTGTTCGAGCTCCTTATTTAGGAATTGAAGTTTATTATCTAAAAGTGTACCCTTGAACAAAGTGATTCTGTAAACCAATCCTCTTGATCCAGTGTGATACTGGTTCATTGGAATTTATCCTGTATTTTGTATTTTTGTTGTTGAATATCAGTGAATATCATCCTTTCATCTCAATTTTGTTGTCATTGGCATCACTTACTTAAGTATTTTTTGGTTCTTTCCTCTTCTCCCTTATCTTCTTAGTGAAGTACACCTCCTCTACAATTGTATACTTTGTCGACCTCGCTAGAAGACTAGACAGGGCAGCTGATGGTATCTTGGCTAAAGACATTGTAAATGGCCTGTTCCTCAACCTAGTCACAATCGCATGGATAACCACTTCATCATTTAAGCTTCTAATCTCTAATGATTCCCTTATGAGCCTAGCCAAGAAGTCTTTTAAGGGTTCCCCTTGTGTTTCCTTGATTCACCAAAGTGGTAAATGTCTTCTTGGACACTGGGTAGGTGAAAAAGTTATTTACAAATGCCTCGGTCAATTTTTGAAAGTAGAAGATGGAGTTCATGGGAGGCTACTAATTGAAAACCCAATTTCTTAGGATTTGAGGGAAAAGGTGTCGAAATATTCCTAGGATTTGACGTCCCATCATATGCCTCTATTTGGATGGATAATCTGAAAGCAACGAGGAGTTTAGTTAAGCATGATGTGTAGGGTGAAGAGGTGGTGTGGGTTTTGTGGTCTTATGTGTGGGTTTTGTGGATGTTTATACATTGCTGGTGATGGTTAGGGGTATGGGGCTTGGTGTTGTGGTGTTGGTTGGGGGTAGCGTTACGCATATATCTAAACTATTGTTTCAAAGCCTAACCCAAACTGTGACTTGAACAGGTTAAAAGGTCACAATCAACTGGTTCAACCAACCAATAGTTGAACCAAATGAAGTCATAATTATATAAAAAATAATTAATTATTTTACATAACAAATATAAATATATATCATACACATATATATACATATATAAAATTTAATATATTCTCATTTATCGTTAAATCTTATTATATACATATATAATTCAACATATTCAAGTACATATATTTAATAACTAAATTTTGTATACACATTTTGATCAAAGAAATTATATAATTTAAAGAAAACTTAACATATGGTATAATTATGATACATTTGTTGGGAATAGTTGCCCTATAAAGCAAGTTGTATCCCCCAATTTGATGTAAATACATTTTCAATATTAATAAATAAAGAGTTTATTTATGTAAGTTTTATTTTCTAGCTATTAAGGTTCCTAGATTCTAATAAACCAAGATACATTTGCATAAGGGTTATGCAAAAGGAGATATGTATCTTTGGATGAATCTAAAACATTATTCACAGTCATTGAGTAGATACGATTACTTTATTCAATTAAGGTTGTAGTATCCGGATTACCTTCATAGAAAGAATGTGATTCTTTTCTAAAGCAATGATGAATCTCAAATCATTGAAGCAGTAGACTTCAAGTAATAACATTATTAAATAAATTGAAATCAAGTGAGATATTAAGTTCAAGATGATACTGTTGCTTTGAACTTGAACTCACACACATTGCATCTGCTAATGATAGAACTGAAATCCTGATGGATTATAGACTTGTGTTCATGATTATTGTAATCTTTGATGTACTATGGGCACAACCATTGTATAACATTGGTCAAGACTCTGTATGGTAGGATAATAATGGAATGAACATTCGGGAACATAAATCTAAGAAATGGAATCCTAGCATTACATCACTTCTAGTGATTTCAGGAAGACAAATGACATATTTGAGCCTGGTGAAATGATGGATTAGCCACTCATCATTTCTAGATAATTTTAGAAAAGTTCTAAAAGATTATCAGGTCACTTATCGAAAGAAATTTGAGACCAAGGGACAAATTTGACATAATGGGTAAAACGATAATTTTATCTTATGTTAATGGATAGCTATGAGGGTTCACAAACATTAGGTTTGTAAATTGGACATATCAATGTTCAACATTGAGTTCTCGTATTTTAGAAATTATCAAGAATGCAATCATGGGTGTTTGATGAAGTGACTTCATGATTAATAAACTTGGATTATTTTAATGAGATTAAAATAATTTCAAGTTTATTAAAGCTTGAAATTCTTATGTCCAAATGGATTCCCCACCTAACTTTGAAGAATTTAATCCACATTAAGTTGGAATAAATTGATGAAATTAATTTATAGTTTAAACGCATTTATATCTTAATTATGACAAGAGTTGTCTTAATTTTAGACAAAGAATTATTTTAGGACAAATGTTGTCCTAAAGATCCTTGAAAATGTGAGAAACATTTTTTCATTAGATGTCTAAATTAAACAATTATTGTTTTAATTAGACAATGAAACTTTAAGACAAAAGTTTGTCTTAATTAAGACAAAGTGGTGTTTCAATTTAGACAACATTTATCTTAAGTAATTATTTTTATTACATTACTTTAAATTAATATTTGAAATGTTCAAAATAATTAATTTAAAGAAGTTGACTAAAATAAAATGAAATCCTAATTTAATTAGGAATTTTGGCTATAGCATTTTATTAGGATAAAATTAATTTAATTATTTATTATAATATTGTTGTAAAGTTTAAATGATTCAAACTTGTACAACAACCTCCTCTCCAAGTGATGGAAATGTGCACGGCCAAAATGGCAGAAAGAGGTTTGAAAATTTCAAACATATATTTCCCTAATTATCCTAGTAAATAAAGGATTAAAAATTAAAAGAGCTTTAATTTTTTAGTTAACATACATTCACTAGGAAACTAAGTAAGTAAAAGGAATTTAATTAAATAGAATTCAATTATTTGAATTTTTAATTCAAGCATGACAAATTAGAAAGCCACACATGTTTTATTTAATTGTTAAATAAAATATGTTATATTCAAAATTAATAATATGATTATTAATTGATAAATCATTAGATAATTTGATTATCTAATATTTCCCATTAGTAGGTGTATGAATCCCTAATAGTTAGGGATTGAATTTTTGAATTATACTTAAATACTCTCATATAACCTAGAGTTAGCATATATATATATGCAACATATCTCTCTTGTGGCCGTACAAGTGAATATTTTGAGAGAAGAAGAGCGAACTAGCTGGCCAGTTGAAAAAGATAGAAGAAAACTTTGAGAGAAAAATTTCTTTTAAGACCAAGAGTGTTGTGAGTTTGAAAAAATAATTTGAATGATTTCAAAGTACAATTTACGCATCACACTAAAAGGAACAAAGGAGAAGGCTTTCTAATTTAATTTTGAAAGCTATAAATTATTGTTTTTATTTTTTGTTTTATTTCAATCACTAAATATATTCATCGTAGGTTCTGCTGATTTGTGCTTCTCAAAGAATAGATGGTCAGTGTGCTTGGTTAAAAAGCGAATTATAAGATTAAAGTTACTTCAAGAAATATGTAGAATTCTTATATATTTTACTTCTCTTTCTAAGATTGAGTTATTTGCCTATGTATTTTGTTTCTGTCTGTTTGCAAGTTTGAATGGTTTAAAAATTTTAAAACACATGCTTGAACAATAAACACTTAAGATAAACAATTAGATCCGACAACATTAATCCAATAAAAAAATCATGAAACATTAATAAAACTTGAAATAAAGAATATACTTAGTAAAAAAAATTTTATGAATATTATTATATATCTTATACACTTTTTATTTAAATAGAAAAAGGAATAAACTAAGTAGTCTATAAATTTATTAGTATCATACTTTTAACACAACAAAGCACTTGGCTCCTAGGCTATTGGGGTCTCTTAAGAACTTAAATAACCATGTTCGTCGTTCTATAAAATCATTTTTCAAAATATTGATGATGTGGTGCCCTAGAGTGGCGCCACGTCACCAACCAAGAACCATCAATTTTTGTAAGAACTGGTCTAGGTCATCCGATTTGTAAAAACCGGGCAATACTTTTGACCAGTTCAGTCTGACAGTCTAGTCCATCCTAGTTCAAATGCGAAAGCGAGTTTAAGAGGTTGACCGAGTCGGACACATGATCGGTTTCCAGTTGAATCGGCTAGTTCAATTTCGGTTTCAAAACCTTGGACCTCCATGTTCCTCCTCTCTTCTGTTGTGTTCCACCTCCTCAAACCTCGGTTCTTCCTCCCTTACTATCCTTTCTTTGATTATGAGCACATACTCATCTTCTCTTATCATCTTTTCCTCATGGTACCTTTCATGGTAGTGAACTTGAAGATTCATAACAGTAATAGATTGGGACCTTTTCGTCCTTCTCATTTTCTTCACTAGAACTCCAAAAACTCATAGAAGATTGGTTCATAGCTCAACTAGGTAGGAAATCGTGTTTCAAGCATGCGACACCATTGGGAAGCTGTCTTTACACAGGTAGCTCTCAAGGTGGCCATTACAATGATTATCTACAATGAAGGTTAGAGGCACAAGCAAGTGGTAGTTGCATCGTATACTCTAATGACTAAGTTAGTAAGAGCATTATGGGAGCAACATGGGTTTCTTCTCATGTTTCAAATAGTACATATGATGATTCTCAAAGGGATAATTATAAGACCGTGATGCCTACAAGGTAAGTCACAGGATTTTTCACAATGTCATTAGTCATGATGAGGTTGGCCTTGGCTTGTTGGAAGTCAGTCTTGGCCTACTAGGGGTTAGTCTCAATCACATGTGATGGTAGCCTAGGCCGAGATTGGTGATTGGCAGGAAAAAATTCAACACTATGGTAGCACTGTTCAATACTACTGTGGTGTAAAAATATGTTGGCTTTTTAATTAAAATGAGGTTCGATAGTTTTTTTATTTTTTATTTTTTATTTATTAAGATGCTCATAGCTTTTGCACTTCCAATAACACTGTGTTTAGTGTTGTGGGAGTGCTATTCATTTTCCCGTGGTTGGCACGAACAAATGGGTAGAGCTTGGCCTTGGTCGTGCTATGCACCATCCATAAGCAAAAATAACTAAGTCACAATAAAATAATGTACAAATATACCTTAGCTTGAAGATGCCCCTTGCATTAGTGTTTTTCTAAGTGTCAAATAATACAACCAATAATAAGATTTCATAATTCTCATACATGTGCAAAACTTTTATGCCATTGTGGGAAGATAAGATCAAAGAGCCATAAGCGAGGCTAAGTAAGAAAGTCTAAGGAGGGTTGGTGATGTGCAAATTTTAATATACTTGCAAGTACACGAATTACTAATAATATAATAATAAGTTTACTCTAAAATCAATCTCTCTCGAAACTGCAGAGTTTTAAATTCTTCTTTGTTTTATTTAAAATACTAAATTTAACAAAATGAAACAAAATAAAATAAAATAAAAAAATCCTAAACACAAAAAATTATTAAAAATGGTCAAATTAAATTAATTAAACTTACTAAATTAGATAATGCAAAAATGATTAAATGAAGTGAACCTAATGGGTTTAATTGACTAACTAGCCACCAATCGTATATTAAAATATTAAGTGAACTAAACAAATATTACTAAGATGAGATTATTTGGTTTTTTCTACCAAGTCTAGAGAATCCATATTATCACAGTTAACTCTCACTTGTAATTAACAAATTAATTTCCTTAATGTAAGTCATTACTTAATTAATTGGATTAAGTATAAAAAAATACACAACTGTCTAAATTAAATCAAATCAATGAATTTAATTTAAAATCATGTTTAAGAGAGCTTAATTAAGTGCAGATGATATTTCTAACACATAATTCTGAAATATCAATTTTAATAAGAAATAATAGATTATCAGTTCACAATTTATAATCAAGGGGGATAAAGAACATTAAACAAGAAATAATCTCAAACTTGCATTAAACACAATCCACCAAAATACTCAATATATTCATGGTAGCTAGGCTAAACACCCACAATATATTTAGCCTTTCATAATTAAATTCAAACCAATGAATTCAAATACAATAGTTTCAAACATATTGCAAGGTAACAAGAATAAAATAAGGATGAAATCGAAAGAAGAAAAGAAGAATTTTCCCCTTCTCAGTGAACAACGGTGGCTTGCAAGTGGGTTGAAGCTATGGTGGTACGATAGTGGGGCAAGATTGAATGATGGTGACCAACGATGATCACGACTGCAGCCAACGTCCTCAACAACAACGAGCTAGAGATGGTGACAAGCCACTGCAAGCCAAGAATGAGAGGAAAAATCGAGGGTAGGGAAGCTTGAAGATGATGATGACCGGTGGAAGGATAGATTGATAGGAATAAAGGAGATGGAATCCTAGTGCAGGAAGGAGTCTTCCCCTTTGCACCACTAATTCTCCCCTTTTTCCTCTCTACATCGTTGCGTTCTCTTCAAATTAGTGCTCCTTGTCACATATAATAAAATGTCATTTTGTTGTTCTTTTTTTTTTATTTAATATACTTTAAACATCTCTTTAGCAATTCCTGCAAGTACTACAAAAGAGACTCAAAGTAACATAATTTTAAAATAAAACACATACAAATTAACTAAAAATATCACAAATTATTAAGAAAAATATTAATTTATCAATTGGATTAAATTAGACATTGCCTTGGCTGTTCAATCGACTTAGGTGTGATGTGGCTCAACCATATTATCTATTATGAAAGTCAATTAAATTTTGATAGTTATTTAAAAAAAACAAAAAATGAGATAATTCACGAAAGTAGCTACATAGTTCTCCTCCCAAATCTTTAAATAGAACATCCCTCAACAAACTATTTTGCTCGAGTTCTTTTAAGACCTCAAATTGAAGTCAACCGAACAAAAAAATCAGAATTTTATATTTGATTGAAATATTTTATTGGAGTGTTCACATTAAAATAATAAAAATATATTGTTCAAAAAATTCTTATCATATTTTGAACACCAAATTTGTGTAAAACTCTAAAATAAATAATTACATTAAGAAGCCAAGATTAAATCCTACCAAAAATATTTTGATGAGTCCTCTAAATGAGTTCACCACTGCAGTTATAAATTATTTCACCACTGCAGTACATGAATAAAGTCGCTGTCTTCTTGAGCTAAACATCTTTATCGCACTTCTGCAAGGTATCAACACAGTAAGATGTCAGACCTTAATATACAGATTATTTGAGACCCCAAATTAAGTATATACTTTTGATATAGGCCTAACATAATACATCACACCTCCCGAACCATATTGTGGAGCTCATTTTCTGTGCACAAATCCGACGGAGAAAATACCAAACTCCCTGAAAATACTAAACTTTTTTTCCTATTGTGTACTAGTAGATGGGTATGCGATTAATTGAACTAACGGCTGGATTATTAGAAACAATATCATCAAAATCTTTAGAACGAGAATCAGCTCAGCAATTTGAGGGATTCATGAGAATGGAGTTAAAATACATCGGGCAGCTAATTGCAAGTACCGCACTAGAGGGCAGCTTTTGTTTGTCGACAGGAAAGCAAAAAAAAAACAGATAAGCAAGCAGCAATAATACATATAACCGGAACAAAATTTACAAAGCTCAGCAGTTCAACGACAGAGTTTGTGACAAGCCAAATAAGGTATCGAGATTTGTATTGTTATCCACAAACTCCAGTGAGAGTAGTGAAAAGACACGATCTTGCTAGAACCCACCAAAGAATTGAAAAGAAGTCATGGTTATCAAATATGACGATTATTATGAGTGACCAATTAGCCTGCACTGTTCTGGAAGCAATGAAGAAATGACTTGCCCATTGAGTGGGAAAAGTTCACCATCAATACCACATCCATTATGAGTGTGCTTCCCAGGCTTTATCTTCACAGACTTTACCTGCATCAAAATGTATGCTCAACTTCGATGATTTGAAAATATATACAAGCTTGTGTAGGCAAATCATAATATAACGCATGTTTGTGAATAAAGCAGTATTTCTTATTTGTAATGCAATTTCATCATGAACTATTAATACATATACCTTGACATATTCAACATATGGGAGTGAAAGGTGTCGACCCATCTGTAGAAGTAAGAAAAATCTTAACAGTCTCAGCCTTCCACTCCCATGGACCAAGAGCAAATCTAAAGTGCTATCATCATGCTCAGCTTTGGGCGCAACCACCTGAGAACTCTGAACTGTTCTGCATGCATGGTTGCAGACCAGAATACTAAGAAATTGTCCCTTAGAAACAACCCATTTGTCTTTGTAGTGGGACACAACCTCCTTTTTGGATCCTGTTTCTGTATCATCTGTTGGCCCTGGCAACTCAATTGGATTTTCCACATCCCAATTAGGCTCAGCATCCCACTTTGGTTCAGTATCCCAGATTGGACCTGGATCAGACAGGGTTGATGATATATCCTCTCTATCATTTGTTGCAGTATTGCCCCATGAGCATCTAGAGGTATCATGTGTGGTAGTCAGCCCAGTCCATCCTTTGTCAGTCTTTGACTTAGATCTAGTTCTTGGCCAGTTTGGAGTTGTTGATAGAGGTATATGTGGATGGATGACTTCTGGCTCTGCTGTCACATTGCTCCTTCCAGATGATAGGCGTTTAGACTTCGGATCTAAGCCACGCACCAACTCAGAAGGCTCTGTGCTAGCATGAGTACTACTACAGGTATCCAGGTCTCCTCCAGACATACGACTTGGAGTCATTATTGAGTCAATACTTGAAAGACTAGATGCTCTCGGTATTCCATCTGTATTTGATCTACCCATGACGTCAGTGTATAGATATGACATATCAACTACTTCCCTTTCAACTGAAAGCTTTCCTTCTCTCTCGTCTTTTGATGCTGGAAGATATTCCACTTCATAGCTGTACCTTGGTAAGCACAAAAACTTGAGGAATCCAGCAACAAAATATCGCAGCGGACCAAAGCACTTCTGATATTTCCCAGAAAGTTCCAGCACTGCACCATGAAAAATACATAAGCATTTAATGGTCTTTCAAAATGGACCTTAACAATTGTCTCATTAGCATATATCAGTCTTTGATTCCTGTTTTCAAAATGATATAGGTTATATTGTCCCAGTTTTTTCTCTCCCCAACCCCTCTCTCTCAGGTAGCATGTGCCCAGAGTTAAAAAAGGCGTAAATTTCCAAATGACGAAGTGGTGAAGACAATAATAGAAAATCTACATAGACTGCCACCCTTTTTTCTTCCTAAAAACTCTGTTTCTTCACTCTCCACTCCAAATTGCATTAACGCCTCTATTGTTACTAGGTGTCAGATATTGTGTATGACATATTTGAGTTGGAATAACATCTATAATAATTGTCACATTTGTGAGTGCTGCTGAAGTAGAAAAGCCAAAATTATAGAAGTTAGACTTAAACAACAAACATCTTTCATCTAAAACATTTCAACCTCACGCATATATTTTATTATCAAGAAAATATATATGAGAGGAAAGAGAAAGAGCATCTAGGGGGAGGATATTATATCCTCATAAACTTTAAAACGAAAAGAAATTACCAAGGCTCATTAATGCAACAAAGCTATCCAGATTCTTTGCATATCAGTAATGGAAGTTCCCCTAAAACCATGAGCAGAGCTCTGAAGAGAAGCGCTGAACACAATCATATCCCATAACAAATGTAAGGACAAAGAGATACCCTTCATCACCCTCACACTTAATTATGCCCATAAATTATAAAGAAGACAGATTCAGCTACAGATGGACCTAAACGCTAAAATACAGCTGCTCAAGAAATTTGGCAACTAGATGCAAAGGACCCGTAACGTACAAACCATGCAGTTTCACTTCTTATCTGGAAAAATTACGCCATCAATAAATTAGAAGATTGGCTGTCAATCAACAATACAGGGCTCGAACTAAACAACTTTGTACAAAGTATTGGCTTACCATTGCTAACAAAACCATAATATGAGACTGTCAATCCGAAGTGAATAATACCAGTCTGAATCCACTCAACAGCAAAAACATCTGTAGCAGTAAGTCCCCCCTGAACCAAGGAAAGCAAATGCATAAGTTAAGTTTCTGATATAGCATGTCTTTGACAATAAGCGTTTGGCATGGTTGGTCTTTATTCTTTAAGAAATAAAAAAAGGTTATGCTTTTTCACAATTTATTCACCAGTTAAATCAAAATTATCAAAGACCTAAAAAAGGGGACTAATTGAACAGTACAAACAGTTTTTTTCTGTCAGAGGATTTAGCATACTCCTAATGAAAAATACTAGATGTTTACCTCAGTCTCATAATTTGCATGTAGCAGAATCCCGCAACAATCTTTTATACAATTTGTTCAGCCAAAGTTACTATTATTCGCATTTTGTGACAAGGAAAGTCCATTTAAGGGGTACTAGAAGAAGGATGTCATGCCTTCCCCCAATCCCAAAAACAAAAAGAAAAAAAGAAGAAGCCAGAGAACAATGTCCATTTCAATTTCAAGGGTACTAGGTGTTTCAAAGCAACCTCTTTTGTTTCAGAACCGAGACTGAACAAGGTTATGATATGAAACAAGCAATTATACTACTGTCCCTAGTAAATAATAATAATAATAATATACAGAGAGAACATGACTAAAGTCTAGAACATGATCTAAATTTCAATATTGTCAGTATCCTTTTAGTTAAAAAGAATCCACATTTTGCGACCATAAGATTTGAATTAAATACAAGCCCACCAATTATTTGAAGGGGTAAAAAAGACAGGTGGTTACCTTTACAATAGCCATTGCTGCAGAAACTGGATCTCTAACACCAAGAACAGTCCATACCAGTGAATTATCAGAACCAGCTGGGACAATTCCAATTGGTATAGATATTCCTTCCTTCTGATTGACTCTACTAAGGAGACCATTTAGAACCTGTAAACTAATAATGTTATATAACTTTCTCTTTTTGTGAGCGTTTGTGTGTGTGCACATATTTGTGTTCCAAGCAATAAGGAGCAGTATTCCTTCAGCATATAGTCCAACCTTTTGTTGAAGCAGATGACGGTATCATCAATACCCTTGTCTAACTCTATCACAACTAAATCCAATCCTAGAAACCTTTTATTAAGATTTTTCCTAAAGGAAGTAAGAAAAGATAGCCCATAAAATATCACTCATTGTACTCCAATAGAACCATATTTAAATGTATGAGATTTTGAGAGTTCTGGGTTAATAAAGGCTTTCTTTCTATTATTCTCTACTGTTATTGTATTACCATTTACGTGAGAGTTGTTTATGTAAATACTGTTAATAGCCATTCAATATCCTTTTCATTGTCAGTGTTTTCTCCTTCCAGCCATAAGAAGCAGTCTCTCTTACGACACAAAAACCCTTTAACTGCTTTCTTCCACCATTTGTCATCAAACAAAACCATTTCTTTCAATTTTCATCCACCTCTTGTTGATTCAGGAGCCCCTTACAGCTGAATTGTAAATTTTCAATTTAGAAGAAAATAGAGGAGTGTCAGACCCTCATAAACACACAGGAAAAGAAGATAAGCTATAAGGAGCTCTCCAATCCCACTGAATACCTGACAAAGAAAGTGTTAAGAGGTATTAAGAATTTAGGAAAGTTTTGTACGTTAAAAGGAGATTTACCCACTGAAGAGGTATAAAGAATTAATTTTAGTGCACCCAGAATAAAGGGGTAAGTGTCTTTGTGTGGTTCTATTGGTATAAAAAGAGGTTGAGGGTCAGTGTTAAATTGCATCCTTCAATAGGATATATTTTGGTCCCATCCTTTTCTCTCTAGCTTTTGCTCTCCTTATTTTCTCAACAGAAAGCATGGCAGAAACCAACAGAGGCAAGAAAATCTATCCTATCCTAAAGATGATGCACTGGCAGAAGCTGCTGTCTAAAAATTCTAGCATTTCACTAACAAACTACACCACATGCCTGCACCAAAAAATAAAACTTCAATTTTGCCTCATAAGTTTCGTTTGTCACTTTCCTAATTTTCTAATTTTTCTGGTATATATGTCTCTATATACTTCCTCTCACCTGACCGTTTTAACATGCATTAATCAAGCAAAAAGAAAGATTAAAATACCTATCTAACCTTTCCTATATATTTTCAACCAGATTTACAACATTCTCCCAAATGTGCGTCTCTGCAGGATTTAGAGAAGTTTCTCCTTGAAAGGTTCAAAGGTATTTTGGACAAAAAAGGGAGGGTAGGTTTTGTGGCAATGTGCGGTTTTGGCTATCATTTGGAACATTTGGTTGGAACGGAATGCTTGCATTTTCATAGGTGCTTCTTTAGATGCTTTATGGAATAGAATAATTTTTTCAAGATCTCTCTGGTGCATGGCTCAAGGTTTTTGAAAGAGTGAATCTCCAAGATATGAAGAGGGATTAGGCAGGTTTAAATGCCTTTTTAATTTTATTTTCTGTCCATTGTGATGATTTTGGTCCATTTTTATAGGAGGATACCCTATCCTCCTCTCTTGTATCAGATGGGAAGCCTCCTATTACAAAGGTGTATATACGCAAACATAGGAAGGGGAGTACAGGAGAAATGGGAATAGAAAAGGAGGATGGTGTGAATGAGTTAGGAAGAGAAAGAGTCCATGAGGCAGCTGGAGGGGAAGGTGCTGGAGAAGTTTGTTAGAGATTTTGCTAGAGGAAATAAAGGAGATAGTGAGGTCAGGGAGGAGTTATGGAGAATCAGGAAGTGGAATTCAGGGAGACCTCTAGCTTGTCGAATTGCTAGTACCTAAGGAGTCTTTTTCCTACCTTTCCTCTCTATCCTAGAGCTAGTTTTGTACTCTGCTATACTAAATCCAGGTATAAAGTCTCAGTTCTGATCTTTTGTTTGGCTGTTTGGTACTTGTTTGATCTGGTTTACCGTGATAGTTTACTCGGATCCAACCTTTTTGGTATTAGGGCAGTTTTTCTCGAGTAAAGTCAATATGAAAATGGATGGCCATACTGAGGGGCTGTTTGGAACGGTTTTTGTTTTATTGTTTTTAAAAATAGTTTTTGAAAACAATTCTAAAAAATAGTTTTAT
>JASKGM010000012.1:188366-209250 GCA_034509205.1 Ceratonia siliqua | reverse complement strand
TAACTCACCTGTTGGAGCATTACTAACCAAATGATCCTCCATCTCAACACCGTACATGAACATCTCCACTGCCTTTCTCCATTGAAGGTAATTACGGGGACCCTCCAACTTGCGGTCAGTAATTTTGATGGGTGCAGGAATTAATTCATAAACCAATTTGCGGGTTTCAACCTCTCCTGGAGGAGGTTGAGTAATCAGAGTGTTCTTCAGTCATTGAAGACTAATTTCACACAAAACAAGTAAGTAGCACCCAAAGATATCAAAAAATACTCAAAAAAACGTACCAATCATGCCAAATTCCTCCAAAATTAGATTACCCAAGTGAAATAATACTAAATTCGGACTACCTAAGGTCAAATCATCGAAAAATTGGCCAAACCACTCAAAAAACGCCATCTACAGTAAAATACCGGCTGAAAAACGCTGATAACCACTGTTCACCGCCGTTCATCCACCGAAAACGTGGTTCAACCGCCGAAAAACCACCGAGCAGCTACCACGACGCAAGATCCAACCAGATAACGTCCAAAATGAAGTCCTACGCGCGTTGTTCACTCAGTTCGCGCACATCCCAGTTCCTCGGTGCGTGTCCGGCGCCGGCGAAGGCAAAGGTGACCAGCGACGAGGGTTATGGTCGCCGGTCAATGGGGAAGCCGCCAGTGCCGCTGGTGAGGGGAGGTGGGCTGATTGGGAGGAGAAATTTGGGATTTGGGAAATTAGGGTTTGAAATTTGGGATTTTCCAAAATTGGGGATTTCTGAAATTAAGGTTTCTAAATTTTGAGAATTTTAGGGTTTCAGAAATTAGGCTCTGATACCATGTTGACAAACCACCTTGGGTAGAACTCATCCCCAAAAGCTAGCTCATTGGTGGGAGGGTGCCCAATGGATTATATACCTCACTTAAGCAATCTACCCCGGCAATGTGAGACTTTTAACATCTTGCTATGCTGGATTTTTCTCATCCATTTGTGGTGGAATGTGATGCCTCGGGTAATGGCTTGAGAGCTGTGTTAATGCAAGGAGAAAGACCAATTGCAATTGCTTTCTATAGCCAGGCCTTGCATGGTAAGAATCTAACCTTATCAACTTATGAGAAGGAATTACTAGCTCTCGTTTATGCAATTCAAAAATGGAGGCTGTATTTGTTGGGTGCTAAATTCATCATGCGCACTGATCAGAAGAGTTTACAGTATCTACTGGGCCAAACTATTACTACTGCTGCTCAACAAAAAATGGTTAGTTAAACTCATGGGGTATGATTTCAAGATTTAGTATAAAAGGGACTAGAGAACATGGCTGCAAAGCTCTTTCTCACCAATTTGAGGCTCACCTTCATGCTGTATCAACTCCAATTCCAGATTGGATTGAGTCAGTAAAATCTATTGCCAACAATATTGAAACAGGGAAAGCTGTAGGACCATGGGCTTTCAAGAATGGAATTATTCTGTTCAAAGATAGAGTTTTTCTCCTAGCAGATTCACTTCTTGTTCTGATGGTTATACAAAAGTTTCACTCCAACACTCATGAAGGACTCCATAAGACTTTACGCAGAATAAGAAACACTTTTTATTGGGAAGGTATGAGGAATCATGTTAGGAAATTCATTCAAGAATGTCAGGTGTGTCAACGTAGCAAGGTGAAGACTCAAAACCAACTGGTCTCGAGCCCTCTACCTATTCCAAAGAATGTATGGACAGACATTTCCATGGACTTTGTGGAGGGGTTAGGGGTTGCCTACTTCCAAAGGAAAATCCACCATTTATGTGGTAATGGATATGTTTTCCAAGTTCAGCCACTTCATTCCCATTGCTCAATTTGAGGGAAAGGAATGCTATTCTGGATGAGTTAAAAGCTAACCTAGAGAAGGCTTGGTCTCAAATGAGGTCCTTTGCTGACAGGAAATGGTGTGACTTCCATTGGCACTAGGAGATTTTGTTTATGTCAAGATCCTACCCTATAAGCTAAAATCTCTTGCCAAGAAGGTGAATGAATAATTCAGCCCTCGGTTTTATGGCCCCTACAAAATAATTTCTTTAGTTGAGGAAGTTGCTTACAAGCTGGAGCTGCCCCTTACATCAAAGATTCATCCATTGTTCCATATCGCACAATGGAACTAAAGGGATCCAAACTTTATTGTATGGAACTAAATAACTACTGATTAAATGGAAGAGCCATCCAGACTGTGATAGCACTTGGGTAACTGCTTCTGCCATTGTTACGCAATTTCCAAATTTTTACATTGAGGACAAGGTGAGTGCTGTGGTGGGGAGTAATGATGGAACGCAACCTATCACTAAGAAACTATACCAGAAAGAAGAGGGCTGGGCAGGTGGCAGAAGATGCTTAATGAATGGAAGTTGGTTACTGGACCAGGGGAGTTTGTTAGGAAAACAGTTAGTAGGGAAAATGAATAAAATAGTTGAAGCAGTCTGAGAGGAGGGGGAGAAGAATCTGAGGTGTTCTGTGCGAGAGACCTAGCCTCTCGAAAGCTAGGAGGGCCAGCTTCCTTTGCTGTTGCTCGTCCATGTTTGCTTTCTTTAGTCTTTTTTTATTTGAGTAGCTTGTATTCTGAGTGTTTCCTCATATAGCCAACTGAATACTAAGCTGCATATTATATTTCCTAAACTGTTTACTGATGTTTCTCTGATCTATTGGTAGGTTTCCATCAAGAAGCTGGCCCAGCCTTCCTTTTCTCTTGGTTGGACTTCATTCATGGTGATTCAGCATTGTTCGTGTCAAATTAGCCTCCTTTATGGCTTCCTTCAATCCAAACTACCATGGCTACATCTGATAATGCTTCCACAGGCCTTAAATCTGGTACCTTTAGTACTGCTTTTTCTGGGTCCCCAATTATTACTACAGAAAAACTGAACAGGTCTAATTATATCTCTTAGTCTGCCTTTGTTTAGCTTTGGTTTCTTCGCTGAAGATCATTTAGAAAATCAAGTAGAGGAAATTCCTGATCCGATAGGCCCACTTGGAAGATAAAAAACCATCAATTTTGTAGTTTATTATGGTTTTCTCTTGGACCTAGGATACTGCCCAGTCTTCTTATTTATAAGACATGCTATACTTTTTGGAAAAAGGTTAAGTCCATTTATACTAATGATATTCAGCGATACTCTTGTGGCTAATATGATGAGTGTGAAACAGATAACTTATCTAGGAAGGGTCCAATCTATTAAAAAGTTTAATGAATTGCTGCCAATTACTGCTAATATTAGTGAACAGGAGAAATAGAGGGACAAACTGTTTGAGGTACTTACCCTTATTGACTTGAAAGCAAACCTTGAACCCATTCGCCATCAAATTCTCTCCAGTCCTACTGTCCCCTCCTCGGACGATGTGATTCTTTCTTACTACACATATCTAGGACATCATAATGTTGCAGGTGTAACTCGGGACACTTTTGCCTTTGCCTCACAAGTCCTTGACCGCAATTGCAGTGGAAATAATGGATGAGGATGAAAACATGGGAGGGACGAAATTGTGGTAAATGACCCAAATGCACTTATTGTAACAAGGTTGATCATACTCGAGATTGCTATTATACCATGCATGGTCACCCACTGAAGACAACTATTGCAGTTCAAACAGAGTATGCAGAGAGTGAGGAACTCCCATCTCAAACAATTTCCATGTCGAGGGCAGAGTATAAAGATTTTCCTTAGTATCATGCTACTAAACAAAATGCTACTTCAATTGAATTTATTGCTCAGACTGATAATTCTGTAGTTTGTCTTAATCAGTCTTCATTATTAGGACCTTGAATCCTCTACTCCGGTGCCTTAGATCATACCTCTGGTAACCCACATCTTTTCACAAAACTTGATGATTCTTCATCCCTTCCAACTGTTACTCCTGCTAATTGATGCAAACAATGTATCTATTACTGGTAGTATGCGAATACACAGGAAGGGATCAATCAAAGGTGAGTCTCACACCAACGATATACCCACAGATTACAAAATCAGTTCGTAACAATAAGGAATTGATAACCCCTAGTTATGGTGACATATGAGCGAAAAGGGAAGGGCAAAAGAGACCTTACCTAACCAGCACATGGCAGTCGATCCATGAGTTGTGGGAGGAGGTTAGTCGTGGAAGTGAGTGCTGGGTTGTTTGGGGCCAGTGTGCTTGTCCTGTAATGCAGGGGTTATAGAGGGGTTTTTGGGGGCTGCTGAAGGGAGGAAAAGAATAGTGGGGGAGTCCTAGTGCCCAGTAGCTAGGGAAGGAGTCTGTAAGAGTGTGGAAGGTTTCTGTCATTGAGAGTCTTGCTGGTGAGAGTCTTCTCTGTTTGGAGGAGTGTTATAATCCTCTGTGTGGTTGTTATCTATCGTCATTTTCCAATATTTGAGGTGCTGAAATCCTGACTTATACAAGAGTTCTTCCAGTTAATCCTTATAGCCTTAATATAGTCAGTGTTCTATTATTCTAGTGTAGTATTGGCTTGCCTGGGTTCCATCATTTTTTGGTATCAGAGCGGTAAAGGTCCGGGATATGGTCAGCACAAGAATGGAGGAATGGAAGGAAGGGATGGAACAGGGTCTTAATGAAGTCAGGAGGGAGGTGAATATCATTAGGGAATACTTTGTTGAGCTGAGAGAGTTAATGGCAGCTAACAAAGGTAAGGCTCCAGTGGAAGGAGAAGGCTCGGCAAGAGGATCTAATGGGGAAAACAGAGCAGATGATGTTGTTGGGGGAAGAAGGAGGAGCCATGAGGGGGAACCGAGAGAGAGAAAACAGATTTAGAAAACTGGATTTACCTATATTCGCAGGGGACGATCCAATGGGCTGGTTGTTTAGGGTGGAGAGATATTTCGCCATCAATGAAATATCTGAATGTGAAAGAATGGAAGCTGTGGCAGTTTGTTTGGAGGGTAGGGCACTTAACTGGTTTCAGTGGCAAGATGGAAGAGCTAGAATACATTCTTGGGCTACTTTCAGAGAGGCGCTACTTGAGCGGTTTCAATCTTCACAGGCTGGGGATGGATATGAGCAGTTAGTAGCTTTGCGACAAACCAGTACCGTCACAAAATATAGGGAGGAATTTGAGCTCCTCTCAGCTGCACTCGTTGATGCGCCAGAAAACTTGCTGATTGGAACATTTCTGAATGGCTTGCGGGAAGACATACACGCAGAGGTGAAGATGGGAAGACCTGCTAACCTACAGGGGGTAATGGGCTTGGCGCATAACGTGGAGGAAAGAAATTGGGTTCTGGACCGGGGAAGGGAAGCTAGAAAGGGCCGGGTCAACCAACCCGAGCCCAACCCGAGACCCACTTCAACCAATTGGGGTCCTAGCTGAGTTTCTCCACGTACTGGATACACAGCAACTGCTTACTCACCTACGACTGAGAGAACCGAGTTTGGGAAGAGCTACCAGACTGGTGGGAAGTCCGGTGAAGGGCAGAGGATACTGACGGGCACTGGGGAGCCATCTGGGCAGTCTAGAAACAGCATGGGCAGATGGGAGGGACCCTATCGGAGGATGTCTGAAGCAGAGGTTAATCGTAGACAACAACAAGGCTTATGCTTTCATTGCGATGAACGTTACGATCTGGGGCATATCTGCAAGAATAGGCAACTACAAATTATCTTGGTGGTGGGTGAAGATGAAATGGAGAATGAAGTTATGGGGGAGCCAAATGAAGACAAGACGGAAATCATCCAAGGAACAAAGGAAGGTATGAAATTTGAACTAGAAGCCTCTATGCATTCTTTAACTGGCAGTGCATCTACCCACACTATGAAATTGCTGGACAAGTTGCAAGGGGAAGGAGTGATACTCATGATTGACAGTGGAGCATCCCATAATTTCATTTCAATGGGATTAGTGGAGAGACTAAAAATTGATGTTGAGGGAGACTACGGCTTCGGAGTATTGATTGGTAATGGGCAAAAAGTGTGGGGGAATGGGATATGCAGGGGGGTGCAAGTTGAAATGCAAGGCATAAGGGTGGTGCAGAGTTTTTTACCGTTTGAGCTAGGAGGGGCCGAGATAATTTTGGGGGTAGCCTGGTTGGGGACCTTAGGGGAAGTCAGAGTTAATTGGAGACTATTAACTATGGAGTTTACACTAGGCAAAACTCAAGTTTGCTTAAGGGGGGACCCTTCCCTAGCAACAAGGCTGGTATCTCTAAAATCTATGGTTAAAACCTTATAGGAAGGAGAGGGATACTTAATTGAGTTTCGTTCTCTAGAGATACCTACTAAGGAAATGTATCCAAGGGAGATGGATGTGGTTTTAGAGGACTATGGTACATTATTTCAAACTCCCACAGAGTTACCACCCTTCCGAGAGTAGAATCACCAGATAATTCTTAAAAATGGGACCCAACCCCCCAACATTCGACCTTACAGGTACCTGCATTTTCAAAAAAATAAGATTGAGAAACAAGTAAAGGAGATGTTGGATACAGGGGTAATTAGACCCAGTACTAGTCCTTTCTCATGCCCCGTTTTGTTAGTGAAGAAGAAGGATGGCAGTCGGAGATTTTGTGTTGATTATAGGGCCCTCAATCAGACCACTGTACCTGATAAATTTCCTATTCCTGTAATAGATGAATTGATGGATGAACTCAAGGGAGCTAAGATATTCTCAAAATTGGATTTGAAATCGGGGTATCACCAAATTCGAATGAAGGTCGGAGACGAGCATAAAACAGCCTTCAAGACCCATGATGGACATTATGAATTCTTGGTTATGCCCTTTGGGCTAACTACTGCACCCTCTACTTTCCAGGCACTGATGAACCGTATTTTTAGAGCTCACCTTCGAAGGTTCATTTTGGTGTTCTTCGATGATATTCTGGTTTACAGCAATACTTTGGAGGCTCACATTCAACATCTACGAGCCACTTTTCAGTTATTGAAGGAGAATGAGCTGCTATTGAACCGTAACAAATCTTTATTTGGACAGATTCAATTGGAATACTTGGGCCATATTATCTCAAGTGAGGGGGTGCAACCTGATCCGTCTAAGATTGAAGCCCATGACCCGGTGGCCGATTCCTACAGATGTTAGGAGTCTTAAAGGGTTTTGGGCCTCACAGGTTACTACCGAAAATTTATCAAGGGGTATGGTGGAATAGCTGGTCAGTTAACAGAATTGTTAAAGAAGAATAATTTCAATTGGGGAAAGGAGCCACAGATGGCTTTTGAGGCTCTAAAGCGAGCCATGACTACCGCTCCCATTTTAGCTATGCCCAATTTTTCGCAAACATTTGAGATTGAGACCAATGCCTCAGGGCAAGGATTAGGAGTAGTATTGATGCAAGAAGGACGCCCCATTGCCTATTTGAGTCAGAAACTATCTGAAAAGGGAAGTAGGAGTTCAGTATATGAGAGGGAGTTGATGGCCATTGTGTTTGCCGTCCAAAAGTGGCGAGCTTACCTCTTTGCTAACCACTTCATCATAAAGACAGATCAGAAAAGCCTGAAATTTTTACTGGAGTAGTGAATCATGAGTATGGAACAACAAAAATGGGCTACAAAGCTTCTAGGATACAAATTTACCATACAGTATAAATCGGGCAAGGAGAATAGAGCAGCAGACGCCCTCTCTCGCAGAGAAGGGAATGTTGAGTTAGGAGCCCTTACTGTCAGTCAATATGGTGATTGGGATGGTTTAGAAGAAGAGTTGCATTGAGACCCTAAACTTTCAATTATAGTTCAACAGTTGGTGGCTCAGCAGGATGTTCCTCCAGATTATACACTACACCGTGGAATGCTCTTGTATAAAGGCAAGTTGGCATCCCTAAGGGATCCCCCCGAATAATGCATCTCTTGAAGGAATTTCATTCTTCTCCTTTGGGGGGACACTCTGGATTATTCAGGACTTATAAACGGATGCCTGGGTTGTTTCATTGGGAAGGCATGAAAAGAGACATACAAAAATTTGTTGCTGGTCGCAATGTTTGCCAAACTAGCAAATACCAGGCTTTATCTCCAGCCGGGTTACTGCAACCTTTACCCATTCCCACTCAGGTGTGGGCAAATATTAGTATGGACTTTATTGGGGGACTCCCTAAATCTGCTGGCAAGGAAGTGATTCTAGTGATGGTGGATAGATTCACCAAATATGCTCATTTTATCCTCTAGCACACCCCTTCACCACAAAAGAAGTAGCCTCAGTGTTCACAAAAGAAGTGGTGAGGTTACATGGATTTCCCAGTTCAATAGTTTCGGACCATGACCGGGTGTTTATAAGTCAGTTTTGGCAAGAGATGTGGAAAGCAGCTGGTACTACACTGCGGATGAGCTCAGCCTATCACCCCCAGACTGACGGACAAACTGAGGTAGTCAATCGCTACCTTGAGACCTACTTAAGATGTTTTGCCAGCGATAAACCCAAGCAATGGGTAAATTGGATATACTGGGCTGAGTATTGGTACAATACCACTTATCAACAGGCTGCGGGGATGACCCCCTTCCGGGCATTATATGGTCGTGAACCACCTCCTTTGCTTAGACTCACCGATGAACCATCTCATGTTGAAGAAGTAAATATACAAATCCGAGAACAAAATCACATCCTAGAAGAACTCAGGGAAAACTTATTACAGGCCCAATCTCATATGAAGGAGGCAGCTGACAAAAAACGTCGGGAGGTTATGTTTAATGTTGGGGACTTAGTGTATGTTAAGGTTCGCCCTTACAAGTTTCGCACCTTAGCCAAGAAAGTCAATGAAAAGCTTAGCCCACGTTACCATGGTCCATACAGGGTGGAAGCCAAGGTGGATCCTGTAGCATATAAGCTGATGTTACCTCCTTTAGCTAAGATACACCCAGTATTCCATGTATCTCAACTGAAGAAATCCATCCAAAGTGGAGAGCCTTCACTACATATTCCATCCTTCTTGTCCTCAGAAAAGGAATTAATGGTAACACCTGAAGCCGTGTTAGGAAGTCGGATGCTCATGAATGGCCATCAAGAAGTTCTTATCAAGTGGACTTCGCTACCAGAATGTGATAGCTCATGGGAAGATTTCACAGCCATTGACACTCAGTTTCAGATTTCCACCTTGAGGACAAGGTGGCTCTTGCAAGGGGGGTTAATAGACCCCCAGTTCTGGTGACATATGAGCGAAAAGGGAAGGGCAAAAGAGACCTTACCTAACCAGCACGTGGCAGTCGATCCATGAGTTGTGGGAGGAGGTTAGTTGTGGAAGTGAGTGCTGGGCAGTTTGGGGGCAGTGTGCTTGTCCTGTAATGCAGGGGTTATAGAGGGGTTTTGGGGGGCTGCTGAAGGGGGGAAAAGAATAATGGGGGAGTCCTACTGCCCAGTAGCTAGGGAAGGAGTCTGTAAGAGTGTGGAAGGTTTCTATCATTGAGAGTCTTGCTGGTGAGAGTCATTTCTGTTTGGAGGAGTGTTATAATCCTCTGTGTGGTTGTTATCTATCGTCATTTTCCAGTATTTGAGGTGCTGAAATCCTGACTTATACAGGAGTTCTTCCAGTTAATCCTTATATCCTTAATATAGTCAGTGTTCTATTATTCTAGTGTAGTATTGGCTTGCCTGGGTTCCATCAGGAACTCACAGAATACACTCTAGCCTCAAACTATCAACCACAACGCTCATTAACCTCCCAAATCCAGCGTGGAAATATCCTTCTGATGGGAAAAGAATTTTTCCAGCAGGGATTACACCTAGATGCTGACTAGGATTACTAACATATCACAAATGACCCATAACAGATTACAAATGACACCAATAACAGAAGCTACATAGCAAACAGGAACAACACACAATAACAAAAACTATACATGACCCATAGTACTAAACAACATTGTCATTTGCACCATTTCTCCTCTCCTCCTGAAGATTTGACTCCATCAAGTGTTGCTGAATGTATGCTTCCAGTAACTGGGGAGCTATTTTATTTAGTTCCTCTGCCTTCAACCACTTGACTTCTAATTGAGAATGACCCTTCCACTGCACCAGAAATTTGTTATAATCCGCAAGCCTATGAGAGACATATTGGTGACCAATAATTGCAGAGATCTCCTTTGGAACTCCCTGTCGTGCATTAACTGTTGGAAACAACTCTAAGGACCCTCCCTGTTCTTCTTCTACTGGAACTTCTTCACCCCTGTACTCTGTAAGATCTTCTACATTGATAACTGGGCTGATTCCATAGGCTGGTGGTAACTCAACCAAGTATGAGTTGGGCCCTATCCGCTTCAGTATTTTAAAAGGGCCAACTCTTCTATAATGGAGTTTACTGCACTGTCCAGCCCCTAGTCTCTCAGGTCTGATATGAATTAGCACCTTATCACCCACTTCAAATTGTCTCTCCCTCCGTCTCTGACTTGCAGCCCCAGCATACTCTTCAGGTTTTACAATTAGTTGTCTCTTCATCTGTTCATGGATGTTACTTAATCTCCGTGACAATTCCAAAGCTTCTTCACTGGGCATAGGTGGCAATGGTAATGAGTGAGTATCTAGAGGGGTGTTGGGGTGAAACCCATATACTATCTCAAACGGAGTACTCCCTGCAGTGCAATTTACTGAACTATTAAAAGCAAATTCAGCTTGAGGAAGAACCAAATCCCAGCTTGTGACATGGTCATCCAGCAAACAACGTAGCAAATTGCCCATCTGTCTAGGGGTGGAAAGCACTAGAAATTTTTAATGTTGTTCCTATTTTGGCCCACAACATTTTCCAAACATTACTAACAAATTTTACGTCCCTGTCAGAGACAATAGATAACTGCACTCCATGCGGCCTTCTATCTCCTGCAAGAACATATTAGCCACCTTGGATGCATCAAAAGTTTTACTGTAGGGAATGAACTGGGCCATTTTCGAGAAACAGTCCACCACTACCATAATGGAGTCATGTTGTCTTAAGGTTCGGGGTAACCCTAGGACAAAGTCCATGCTGAGGTATTCGATATAGGTAGAGGGGTGTATGGACCAGTTGTTTGTTTGTTTCCTTTGTTGAGTTAGCACACTCAACAACATCCACAACCTTGTCCACATCCTTCCTCATTATCAGCCAATAAAATCTATCAGCTACTAAAGCATAAGTTCTATCATAGCCGAAATGTCCAACAAGGCCGCCACCATGTAATTCAAAAATCACAGATTCTCTCATGGACCCATGTGGGATACAAAGTTTAGTACCAAAGAATAAATACCCGTCTTTCACCACAAAGTCACTAACCTGTCCTTCATTCCCTTCTTGTAGGGACCCCCACACACTGCCAAAATCCACATCTTGAGCATATAGTTCTTTAATTCCCTCAAACCCCGTGGCATTCACTGAGGAGATGTGCAATAGATGGGGTCTTCTACTAAGAGCATCTGCCACTTTGTTCTGTGACCCCGCCTTATGTCTTATCACAAACTCATATTGTTGTATATAGCCTACCCAACGAGCATGTTTAGTGCTCACTTTTCCTTGGGAATGCAAGTGTTTCAAAGAGTCATGATTAGTAAAAAGTACTAACTCTCTGTGAAGAAGATATGGTCTCCAGTGTTTCAACACCTGTACTAAGGCATATAACTCCAGCTCATAGACTGAATATTTACGCCTACTATCCCCTAGCTTCTCACTGAAAAGAGCAGTGGGATGGCCTTCCTGGCTTAAAACCCCACCAATGCCCACATGAGACGCGTCACAAGTCACTTCAAACAACTTAGAGAAATCAGACAATTTCAACATAGGTGCCTAAGCTAGACTCCCCTTAACCTCTTCAAATGCCTTATGGGCTGCTAAAGTTCACCTAAATTTCTTCTCCTTCAACCAATCAATAATAGGTGCTGCTATAGCACTAAAATTGCGGACAAAGCACCTATAAAACGTGCCCAACCCATGAACACTTCGAACTTATGGGGTACTGGCCATTCTTGAATGGCTTTTACCTTCATAGGGTCAACTTCTACTCCCTTATCTGAGATAATAAACCCCAAGAAATAGCCTTATTCTTCATAAAAGTGCACTTGCGCTTGTTGACAAAAAAATTCAATCCTCAAAAATTTGAAAACCAGCTCAATTTGGCCCACATGCTCCTGAATACTGCTGCTGAAAATTAATGTGTCACCAAAGTACACCACAACAAATTTACCCAAGAATGGTTTAAGCAACTGAGTCATCACCCTCATAAATGTATTGGGGGCATTTGCCAACCCAAACAGCATAACCACCCATTTATACAACCCTTCCTTTGTTTTGAAAGCGGTCTTCCATTCATCTCTCAATTGGATTCTAATATGATGATAATCGCTGTGTAGATCTAATTTAGTAAATATGGAAGCCTCACTCAACAGGTCCAACATGTCATCTAATCTCGGTATTGGAAACCGATATTTCACCGTAATTTTATTGATAGCCTGGCTATCTACACACATTCTCCAAGTTCCATCCTTCTTGGGCGTGAGTAACACTGGCACCACACAAGGACTAGTGCTCTCCTTAATGAACCCCTTCTCTAACAACTATTGAACATGCCTCTGCAAATCTTCATGTTCAGTGGGAGTCATGCGATAATGTGGGAGGTTAGGCAATGATGCACCTAGTACCAAATCAATGGCATGCTGGATTTCCCGCAGTGGTGGTAATTCCTGGAGCATCTCTTCAGGCATTATGTCCTGAAACTCCTTAATTAAGGATGATAGTGCTTCAGGAACTTCATCCTCCAAATTAACTTCTCGTTGCACCACCATAAAGGGGTTGAATTAGTCTCAACTCCCTGGCAAATTGCTTCATAGTCAACATAGTGCTGGTCGGTTTTCATTCAAACCTAGATATCTTCAAAGGCTCCAGGGTCAATTTTACTCCATTAAAATTAAGGAGTAGGTATTCCGAAACCCATCATATGCCACCCTCCTACAAAGAGCCACGGTCTCCCAAGAAGCATATGGCAAGCACTCATCAGTATCACATCACACCATACTACATCATTATACCTCTTCCCCTAAGCAAAATTGACCAGGCATCTCCACTTCACTAGCAATGAGGTCTTATCATCAACCCCAACTAATTTGGTACCAATAAGGGTGAGCTTCTGTCTCTAATCCCAAACGGGACACCACATCTTCCGCTATCACCTTCATTCCACTGCCATTATCAATAATAGTATCAAGGCCCCTGCCATTATGCTCAAAACTAGCATAAAAAATGTTGGCACGCCTCCAATATTCCTCCTTAGCATTTGATTGGATACCTTTAATACTCTCTATATAACACAACTAGGTAGACTAGTGGCTGCTAGTAATTCCTTTTCATCCTCCTTAGCCTCCTCATGGTTTTCATCCTCCCCTCCCAACGCCTCTATAGGCAACAAGTCTTTTTCACAAATAACAGCAAGTTTCTTCTCTCTAGTAGGGCATACCATGGTAAAATGCTCATATCCCTTACACGTGTAACATTGACGACCATTCTCCGCTCCTGTAGCCTTTCCTTTATTCTCTTTAGAGGATACAGATTAGCTAAAATCACTCTTTTGAAATGATTGTTCAGAACTCTTCTTTGGCTTAGATTCACCCTGTAATAGTTTCTTTCCCGTTGCCATGCTTAATTGCTTCTCTATTTGTAGCGCCAACTGGTAAGCTTCCTCCACAATATATAGCCTGGCTGCCACCATTTTCTTCCTTACTTCACTATTCAATCCAGCCCTGTATCGAGCTAAGGTATGTTGTTCAGTCTCAACCACTCTACTACATAGCGTCAATTCATGAAAACAGTCCGTATACTGGTCCACAGTCAATGATCCTTGCTTCCACTGCCACATTTCTTCAAAATCTACCTGGTCATAATCCAATGGTAGGTATTTAGCTTTCATTTTACTCTTCATTTCTTCCCAATCAACAACTGGTGGCTGTCCAATACGCCTTAATTGCTCCTCTACACTTCCCCACCATGCTCTAGCACTGCTTTTCAATTTCATCATCACATAGCGCACTTTCCGGTCTTCCGGTACTCAAAACCACTCAAAATAATCTTCCAAGGCAGTTATCCAATCTTCAAATAGATCAGGTTCCAATTTTCCAAGAAAATCCGACACTTCCACTCTCATTCTTCTGGTTATATCATTGATTGACCGTTGCTCCACATTTTTGGCCCCTTAATTAAACGATATTTCCCCTCTATTCCGTTGGCATCCTTTTGTCTGTCGTTCACGTTGGTTGGGTCTCCTATCGGTCTTGACGTTGTCTCAGTCTGGGTCTAGCAGCTCAATGCCCTGATGTGGTCATCGACCCTCCATAGCATCTAAACTACTATTAACGCATTCCAGAGATGCACTTATCTGGTCGAAACTCTCATCTCTGGTCAGGAGTCGGTCGAAACGATCCTGTCTATCAAGGATACACTCCAGTATAGCGCTCATTTGCTCCATTCTGGCTTCGATGGACATGGTTGCATTTTACCTGCCCTGATACTGAGTAGATGGCATCTTACCTGCTCTGATACCAAAAACAATGCAAACAATCTGATATCTATTACTGGTAGTATGCGAATACACAGGAAGGTGAATCTCACACCAACAATAAACCCATAGATTACAGAATCATTCCGTAACAGTAAGGAACTCACAAAATACACTCTAGCTTCAAACTATCGACCACGAAGCTTATAAACCTTCCAAATCCAGCGTGGAAATATCCTTATGACAGGAAAAGGATTTTTCTAGCAGGGATTACACCTAGACGCTGAATAGGATTACTAAAATATCACAAACAACCCATAACAGGTTACAAACAACACCAATAACAAAAGCTACATACCAAACAGGAACTACACATAATAACGAAAACTATACATGACCTATAGTCCTAAACGACATTATCGTTTGCACCACTAATGGCTCAAAAATAATAGCCAAAGGTATTCGTCAAGCCCGGCCTCTTGCTTCTCTACCATTACACTCTGTCCTTTAAATTCCTAATTGTCCATTTAATCTTGTTTATATTACCAAACTCACCAAGACACTCAATTGTTCACTCAGATTTGTTGATGACTCTATGATGGCAAAGGATCAGGGTACAAGTTAGACAACTGGCACCGAGCATGAATCACATGGGCTCTATTATGTCACAATGCCTACATCCCCAATTATTTGCACTTCTGATTCTCCACACTTTATCCATGTTGAAATTTAGAGGCTGAAAGAAAACCCACTCTAATCAACCCTTGTACCTTCCTTTATTTATAATATTTGAAATAGAGTTTAGGTACAACATTAACTCCTAGAGATAAAATGAGACATGAAAATTAATGAAACTAGAAGACTATTCCTAATTAAAAGAAAATTTTAACACTCCTCCTCAAGGTGAAGGTTATTCAAGTTTCAGCTTGTTATAAATAAAAATCAATTAAAACAAAAACAAAAAATAATATCCAAATAAAATAACTCTAACTCAATCATCGAAGAACCTAAGCAACTAGCAACAGCTAGCGCCTTTTTTACAATGTCCTCAGTAGACAAACAGCTCTCAAAATTCTTCAACTCACTTCATCTAATCAGCCCCCTCTACATTCTCACAGCTACTCCCCTTTAGGAGAAACCAACCACAACAATAGAACTTGCAACATCTCATAAACAAAAACTTCACAGTAGACATAAATAGAACACAAAAGTGGCAGCAACCACCTAGTTTTGTTTCTCGGGTGGAGTCTAAACTGGTGTGCCAGTTACATCGTTCGATTTATGAGCTAAAACAATCACCAGAAGCTTGGTTTGGACAATTCAACAGTGCTGTTCAGCAGTTTGGAATGACTCATAGTGAGTCAGATCATTCTATATTCTACAGACATTGGTCTCTAGCCTTTGTATTTATCTAGTTGTTCATGTAGATGATATTGTCATCCCAGGAAATGATCAAGATGGAAATTCCCAACTAAAACAACACCTCCTTAATCATTTTCAGACCAAGGACTTGGGCAAGTTGAAATACTTTATGGGCATTGAGGTGGCCTAATCAAGTGTTAGTGCAATCTCTTAAAGAAAGTATGAATTAGACATCCTTGAAGAAACTAGCATGTCGGATTGCAAACTAGTTGATACTCCCATGGATCCTAACATTAAACTTCTACCAAGACGGGGAGCCTTCATCAAATTCTGGTAGATATTGCAGACTTGTGGGGCAGTTCAATTATCTCATCATCACATGATCAGAACTCTCTTTTGTTGTCAATGTAGTAAGTCGGAAGTCAGTTTTGTAAAATCTCCATGCACTAGTCATTGGGATGCAGTAACTTGTATCCTCAAATACATCAATGGAGCCCCTAGTAAAGGCTGGTTGTTTGAGGATCAAAAACATACTCAGGTAGTTGGTTATGCAAATGTTCATCGGGCAGGATCACCATCAAATTGACGAATCACAACAGGGTACTATGTCTTTATTGGAGGAAACCCTGTATGTTGGAAAAGCAAGAAAAAGAAGTTGTGGCCAAATCTAGTGTTGAGGTTGATTATAGTGCCATAGTTTAGCAACAAGCGAACTAGTGTGGATGAAACAATTACTTCAAGAGTTGCAATTTGGAGAAATAAAGCAAAATAAACTTAGTGACAATCAAGAAGCACTACATATTGCCTCCAATCCTGTGTTTTGTGAGAGAACCAAACACATAGAAGTTTATTGCCACTTCTTCAGGGAGAAGACACTTTCAGGGACTCTAGCTACTAGCTTTGTTAACTCCAACGATCAATTTGCTCACATATTCACTAAATCCCATAGAAGCCCACACATCACATACATATGTAGTGCATATGACACATATGCTCCAGCCAACTTGTAGGGGAGTGTAGTTACCGTAAAGTGTGAACACTAGCTATAAGCTGTATAGTATGATTGTATTCTGACTAGACTCTAGCTGTATATAGACTGTAGGATCTTAGTATTTATTGTACTTTAACATCTTGTCTAGTATCAAACTCCTACAAATACAATGCTTCATGTAGGTAAAAATTCACTAACTACATTTCCCAAAAAGGGTCTTCTCTCCTTCTTTCTCATTTCATAAATTCCATGGACTATTTTGGACCAATATCAGTCAATAACTTATGCTATTGAACCACTACCAATCATTAATTCCATTTTAAACAACTTGAAAATAATTAATGACTCCACATCCCCACCATCAAATTTAACTTCATATAAAACATGCGAGCCACTGCAATGCACAAGAAGTGAATACAAAGCTTGTTCAATATATCTAGTTATCTTATGACCCAGCCACAAACAAGAAAAAAAATCTTTTAAAGAGGAAAAATGAACAATATACACAAAGAAGACAACATTTTTATCAAACGAAACAAAGCAACGGATGCGGACCAGTGAGTCATTAAAACAAACAATACATACAAAGAAGACTATTTTTTCATTATACAAAGAAGTACAGCAAACAAAGACCACCAAGTCATTAAAATACCATGTGACCAACCTCATTAATTATCCCATCTCCACCGACACATATGATTCCTGAAAGTAAATCCAATTTCAAAAATAGACAAAAGATATATATGAGAAATACAAGAGATATAATAAGCAAATCCAGAATTTCAGACTTTTGAATAGTGATTTTACCATCAGGGCAAGTGCTGATGTCCACACTTGATGCAAGTTTTCTAGCATGACCAGCAGATGTCGTTTTGACTACTTCCAATCTAAACCCTGCAAGCTGTCACAATGCATGCCTCACATATGAATATGAAGGTATACACATTTCCGTTTGTTATATGAAATCATATACTATAATGCAAGTGAAGTTGCTGGGCAGCTTTGGAATAGGCTTTTCAGCTTTTTTGAGGAGCAATGGCCTTGTCCAAATTCCTTGGATCAATTTCTGTCTTCATTTTAGATGCGTTGGCAGGAAGAAGGGGGGCTGTGGTGTTCAAGAATGGAGCATAATGCCAGAGTTTGTAATCAGATGTTTCTTCCCTGCCATCTTTTGCTGGTTTACTTTTGGGAGAGGGGGTGTAACCCCTTGTGGATTTCGAGGGATTGGAGATCTCTTTCAACCCGATGTACTTTTCTTGTGTTTCCCATGTCTTGTTCTTTCTTTTTTGGTTACTTTAGAAGAATTTCTTATCCTCCTCTTTTGTACTTCCATTCTTTCTCTTAATGAATTATTCTTTTATCAAACCAAAAAGGAAGAAAATATGCAAGTAGTTCAAGCATAATGGTTCAACTATAGCAATAAAAAATTTACATGACTGTAAAAATAATAATAGTAATACAAAAACTAATATATTCACAGAACATGAAAAACTAACCATAATAATAGATGTTAATATAATTATCAATTTTGCAGGATGTTTCACAGCTATGCATGGCAATTTATTCTATCTTTCTTTCAGAAATGGAATCAAATATGCCAATTATCACAAGAATGAGCACAACAACAAGCATATGTAGCTTAAATAATCTGGGACAAACAGAAAGAGGAACAAACCTTAAATATTGGTTCCACAATGCCATGGAAAACTTTACTTGAACGACCTCGACCCGAGCGTGGGTTTAATATTACAAGCATCTTAGGTGGACTTTTGCATCTAAAGAGCAATTCTGGTGGGGTTTCAGTAGTAAGTAATTCTGAGGATGCTTGCTTCTTTGATGATGCCAAAGGATGAGGGAGACAATTCACGAAACACTGTTGATCTGCAAATCCACCAACCCACTGAATTGCCTCTTCTACACTAGAAGCCACAAAGCGGAAGTCCTTACGACTTCTTCGCGATTTTATAAAACAAGAAAGGCCACATGAAGCCTTTTTCAACGGGTATGAGTGAATAGTGAAATGTCTGAGACCAGCATTATAAGAAACCTGTTTAGAGAATGAAATCAATTAGTCTTATAATCTTTACTTTCCATAGGACCCAAAAAGAGATTATCACAAAAGTCTTCAATCATCCACTGACATGAAAGCAATATATTACCGAGATGACATCATCAAGGTGCAGCACATTAGATCCCCAAACTAAAACCTTGCTCATTAATTTGGCATCCACAGCTTCTTGACTTATGCCAGAAGAGGTTTGTTGAGCATCATTGTTGTTATTAGCAGTAGTCTTTCTCTTATCCAGAACCAGCTTTCCAGAAAATACCACATAGCCTAACAAATCAGACTTCTCATCTCCTCCTCCTCCTCCTAAGTCTATCCTATGCTCAAAATTCTTTGTTGTCTCCTGATCATCTGCACGAATAGTTGTGGAGGCACTGACCTCACTGCTCCTCCTGGAAGCCTTCACTTTACCACGCTTTTCAGGGAACACGATAGGGGACGAGTGCTGGACCCCTGTTGCTATCTGGGAACACAATCCCAACCGTCTGAGAGATTGTTGAGGCGTCAACAGCTTTAATGTCTTGTTATCAGTATTATTATTACTACCAGTAGAATTTCGGGAAAGACTCCCACTCTTCAGCATGTCTCTCATACTAGCAATCTTACAAACACATAACGGATAGATAGACAACCTGACACGTGCAGCCACATGATGCAGGGCCTGAGCCACCTTCTGTTCAACGAGGGGCAATTTCCCCGTCACTGCTATTCAGAAATGGGTGCAAAAAGAAGAGGGAATGATGATTACGATGGAAGATTGGGCTTTAATGATAACAAGGGTTTGAATAAGCAACAGGCTGGACATTTTGAATTTAGCAGCTGGACATTTTGAATTTAGCATATGGCCCAATTTCTCAACTTAATCCAACTCTTCCATTTACCACTCTGCAGCTCAGATCGCAAATCGATGATGAGATTCCTGATCATATTGCACCTTCGTTCAACTTTCAATCATCAATTTCCAGAGAGAAAATTGTTATTTGGCTTATGCAGAGGATTCAGTTTCAATCAGCTCTCGTTTTCTAAGCTTTTCATTACGTGATAGATGACAGATATCTACAATAGATTGTAGGTAAACGAAATGAAACGCTGCAATTCGAAAAGAAAGAAGACGAAGGTGGCAAACCAGTGATCGGGGACTCAAGCAGAGGATTCCGAAGCTCGCTTCATGAATCTAAGTCGGTGACAAGAGCTGTACGACTTTCAACTGTAATGGACGCCGAGGACCCCTCAACCTGACCGGACTCACCACTTTCCTTCATTTTGACTCTCCTTTTTTCCATACATCAATGGGCACGACCAGCTTAAATTATCAGGATTAAAATATTGTTACATAAAATGGAAGATTTTAAATTTTAAAAATGATAAAAGTTAAATTTTAAGAAATGTTAAAACTTTTTTAAGGGCCTTATATTGATAAAAATATTTTAAAGATACTTTTAAAAAATACACGTTATTTAAAGAAAAAAATTAAAAATTAATTTAATGTAAGTTTTTTTGTTTTTTGGTGTAATGTTTTATTTTTTTATTCTTTTTAAGTATAAAATAATGGAAGATCATTTTTCTTTTACAAATAAGAATAAGGATATGCTAAAAACACTTTGAAAACTTTTTATTCCCCAGTTAAATGAAACTTCGAAAATTATTTAGTTTCAAAATTTTAAAAAAATTAAGTGGTTTTTTCAATTAAATTTGATTTCAATTAGAATCTATAAAATTTTAGCTCCGTTCGGATTTTAGAATTAGAATTAACAATTATAATTTTTATTGGTTAAGAATTTTAAATTTTATGTTTGGATCATATAAAGAATTATGATTTAAAATTGAATTCAAATTTCATTATTTGGATGTGTGATTTCGAATAAAAAAATACAAGTGGAGAACCGTGCGGTGTGGCTGTACTGATTGATAATAAAAATTGGGGTTTGCTACACCCCTACCCCACATTTTTTTTTACTTTTTTTATTTTTTATGTTTTTTATTTTTTTCTTAAATTTTTTTACATTTATTTTACTATTCATTCATAATTTTTTTTTACTATTCATTTGCAACTTAAAAAATTCTGCAACAAATACAAAAATATCTTCAA
>JASKGM010000012.1:161192-174659 GCA_034509205.1 Ceratonia siliqua | reverse complement strand
AATTTGTGGAATTCACACTGTGTTGTTCCTCTGGTTTTTATAATCTGCATGTAAATACTACAAACATACTCTTGGACATTTGAGACGGTGGTTATATCCCTTAATAAAATATTGTATCATAAAAACTTTTTGTTGAAAAGTTTTCTAGAGGTGTTTTTACTTTTACAGAAAAAATGGGTAGTGGTTTCCTGCTTTAGAATATGCCTGACAGTTATACAACTAACCCCTTTTCACATTCAGGATCTATTCCACTTATTTTTATTATTTTATTATTTTGTTTTACTATAGCTTTGCTTGTTCCTTTCTTACTTAATGATGCTTGCTCTTTCAAGACTTGCTTCAACACTTTAGTGCCTTTGCGTTTTTTCTTTTTCTTTTTAACTCTAAGAATATTAGTTGACTCATCAAAACTATTAATCGTATGATTTTTTTCTCAAAATTTTCTCCCTTTTTGATGATGACAACTAATTGCTAAAAGAAAATGCAAGCATACTTGATAAAAGATTTCATAAAGAGCTAAGAGACTTCCCTTAATATGCATAAGTAAGCTCCCCCTGAGTTTGTGCACTTATTTTTTTATCTTCTCTAATATTTCATCATTCTACACAAAATAGTAATATTCTGTACAAAAACTCATAGTTATGCTTATTAAATTCCTGCATAAAAACTTAAGGATTTGGGCAAAGACATCTACCAAAAATTTTCCAGAATTAGGAATTTAGAATTTTACCACTTTTTTCTTACTTCTCCCCCTTTGGCATCATTAAAAAAAAGTGAGTCAAGTTTCAAAATAGCAATCACATTAAAACAAAGTATTAAAAAATGTAGCATCACCACAGTATTCAAAAGCATCATCCTACCATGGGGCTAAAAGTCCGATAAGGTATCATAACACAATCCATAGAGCAAAATAAAAGTAAACACACATAGAGCAATAGAACAATATTAAAGTTTAACATAGTCTAAAAAGCATAAGTCATTTAAGCATGAGGTGCATATGGTGCATCAATTGTGGGGTCAGGAATATGGGTGGTATCAATAGGAGCAAGGTCAGATTGTGTTTCCTCATAATCTTTGTCTTAAGTTGCTGCATTTATAGGTGTTGCATCAAGAGTAGGCTGTTGCGATGTTGGTCCATAGCCCTTCCTCTTGACAGGTAGCTTTGAGGGTCAAGGTATAGTCATGAAACTTTCAAATAGATTAGTCAAGTGTTAGAGTTTGTCCTTCACCTCATTCAATTCAAACTGCATATATATAGTCTAAGTATTCTATTCCTCGCATTGCTCTACTAAATCAACCAAGCTTTCAACCTTTGCATTGCACATCTCAATTGACAGTGATTCAGGTTCCTTAAGTTTCCCTTTGGTCTGAGGTAACTTCTTAGGGATTTTCTTCGTTACTTCCACTTACTTCTTCTTCACTTCTAATTCATTCTTGATAACTTCCTCTTTCTTCCCAACTTCTATTTCTTGCTTCACAACTGGCTTCTTAACTGATAAGGGTTTGGTCTTTGGAGCATAATGATAAGCAATAACTTTCATAGGTTCATTCTCCAATATATTGAAATATTCTTCCATAGGCTGCTTCCCTTTTCTTTTCTTGATGAAAGGAATTTCTTCTTGTTGTTGTTCCTCTTCCTCATAGTATGTAGGAGTAAGTACATTTTCCCTTACTCCATGATCTTTAGCTATTTTAAGTGAAGAAGGCATTTGTGGCTCAATCTCTTATTCTTTTTTCTCAACTTTTGGAAAGTTGATCTCCTTCTCAGATTCAGGAACAATTGAATTAGATAAGTTGCTGGTAAAGCTTAATTCTTCACCAGTCATCATCATGCTTTGGTTTGAATTTTCTTTGACATGTTTTCTTTGCCATCATCAAAAAGTTCAACCATGGGTGGTGGTCCAAGATTTTTCTTTTGAATAAATAGGATTCACATAGACTTCCTTATGGGAGTGGTCTAAGCCCTTTTCTTCTTCTCCTTAAGAGTACTTTTCTTTACAGTCTCCTCTAGAATTTTATAGGATCCATCCTCATCATCTTTCTTTCCTACTTCTTCCATCTTTTACTTTTTCGTTTGTCGATATCTCCTACTATACTCTCTCTTGTTTTCCCTTGCTAATTCCTTCTTTGACAATCCTTTATTTTTAACCAAATGAGTGTTCTATCTTATTGACTTTATCTTCATCTCTCCAAGAGGTGTTATTTCTTCCTTCACTTCATCCTTCATGCTACTTGATGAACCTCTTTCTACCTTTACCCAGCCTCCATCATCCTCTTTCTTGATTCTCATGTATCCTAGTAGTCTCTTTTAATGATTTCCTATGTCAAATCCTAGTCTAGTCAAATCCACCTTAGCATCCTTTGCCAACAAAGTTGCTATAGTTCCATAAGGGAGTTATTCGTTCTCTTTTTCCAAACATTCTTCCATGTGACTAAGTAAGATGATTGGCAAGTTAAGTCTAATTCCATTTAAAACACAACACATGTAAAAAGTGTCAAGCTTATTTCCTTGATTAGCCTTTCCTTTTTCTGGGCACAATTATATAGGTCATAACAAGCAATAGGATTCTCATGTCGGGATTAAGCACAGAAATATCAACTACATTGTATTAATTATTTGTAATCTCATACACATCTTTATGAGAGTATCCTCTAAACCCTATTTCCTCATGTCAAGAGTACATTTTGATTCCAACATTAGAACATGCAATGAGTTTTGAAATTTTGTCAAGGTTAAAAGTAATCTTTCTACCCCTCTTCCTTGTACCATTTTCAAACTCTAGATTGGCATAAAAGTCTTAATAATCACAGGGTATATTTCAGTTTTAATTTTAAAGAAGTTTATCCACTATAGCTTCTCAATACATTTAAAAACTTTGAACTTTTCATCCTCAAAGAACTTTAGGTTTATGTCTCTGGGAAGCGAGTAATCTCTATGCGTGAAATCTTCCTTGTATAACGTTGCTGCATCCTTGCTTCTGAACATTTTAGGAACACTTATAGTCTTTGTTTTCTTGGAAGTAGCCTCAGAGGCTTTGAACATCTTTCTTTTCTCACCAGCTTTAGACGATGAGGCCATTGTTGATGAAATGAGGGTTAAAGTTTTAGTTTTTATAGAAGATTTATGGTAGGGAATGAGTGATTTTCAATGAGTAAGGGTTTCATAGCAATGGAGGTTTCAAAGAGAAAGACTTAGAAGAATATAAAGAGGTGCAAGTGTTTGTGACAAATGCGTATGCCCTAAATGCACCTTATTTTAATTGCTTCTAACTTGAATTTTAAATTGATTTGACATAAAACTCTGAGTGGGAAAATGGATAAGTGTACAGTAAAGGTAGTTGACGGCAGTTAGATTTTCCAAGAGAAAACTAATCATGACGGTTGAAATGGTTTTCTAGATTTTAAATTTATTCCAAAAAAAATGTCAAAGATGAATAAGCAAGATTCAAGCACATACAAGCAACCATACTTTTTTGTAGAGAATTAGACATCCTTATTTCTCTTAAGATATTTAAGAACTTATCTTCACAAAGGGGTTTTGTAAAGATGTCGGCTAGTTGATTATTAGTCTTGACAAATTCTAATTATATATCTCCTTTTTGTACCTGATCCCTAAGAAAGTGATGTCTAATTTATATGTGCTTAGTCCTAGAGTTCTGGATGAGTTTTTTGCAAAGATTTATGGTACTAGTATTATCACATTTTATTGGAATCTTTTCAAATCTTAATCCATAATTTTCTAGTTGTTGCTTCATCCAAAGTATTTAAGCACAACAACTGCCAGCTGCAACAAACTCAACTTTAACTATAGAAAAAGCAACTGAGTTTTGTTTCTTGCTGTGCCAAGAGATTAAGCAATGACCTAAGAACTGGTAGGTTCCACTAGTGTTTTTTCTATCTATTCTACATCCCCCAAAATCAGCATCTAAATATCCGTAGAGATCAAAGTAATTACTCCTAGGATACCAGAGTCCTAAATTTTATGTTGCATGAAGATATCTAAAAATTCTTTTAAAAGCATCTAAGTGTGATTCATTAGGATCAACTTGAAATCTACCGTATAAGCACACATTAAATGAAATATCAAGTCTACTTGAAATTAAATATAAAAGAAAGTCAATCATACCTTAATAGACCCTTTGATCAACTGATTTACTTTGCTCATCTTTTTTTAATTTGGTTAAGCTGCCCATAGGAGGTTTGGCTAGTTTTACTTTATCCATGCTATACTTCTTAAGTAACTCTTTGGTGTATTTTGATTAGTTAATGAAGATTCCTTCTTGAGATTGTTTAATTTGAAGTTCAAGAAATAATAACATTTCACCCATCATGGTCATTTCAAATTCACTCTTAATTAAGTTAGAGAATTCCTTGCACAAAAGCTCATTAGTTAAACAAAAAACAATATCATCCACATAAATTTGAGCAATTATGATATCATGCTTTGTGAATTTAGTGAATAAGGTAGTGTTAATTATTCCTCTAATAAATCCATGATCTATTAAAAAGGTACTCAATCTTTCATACCAAGCCCTAGGTGCTTGTTTTAGTCCATAAATTAGAATATCATGCTTGGAAATTCTGCTTGCTCAAAGCCTGGTGGTTGCTTGACATAAACTTTTTTATTTAAGAAACCATTTAGAAAAGCACTTTTAACATCCATTTGAAATAGTTTAAAACCTTTGTAACATTCAAAAGCAAGTAACATCCTAATGGATTCTAAAATAGCTACAGGGGAAAAAGTTTCATCATAGTCAATACCTTCTTGATGATTATCCCCTTGATCAACCGGCCTTGCCTTATTTCTTACTAGATTACCTGCTTCATCAAGTTTATTTCTAAACATTCATTTTGTGCCAATTACTAATTGTTGCATAGGAAATGGACCTAGTGTCTAGACTTTGTTTCCTTCAAACTATTTAGTTTTTCTTGAATAGCCAAGATTCAGGACCCATATTTTAGTGCTTCCTTTATGTTTTTAGGTTCTATTTGAGACATAAAGGCTATATGATTTGTGCTTCAGTATAAGCTCTAGTTCTGACTCCCTGTGTAGGATTTCCAATAATAAGCTCAGTGGGATATGCTAGAGTTCTTCTCCCTTCTCTAGGTATTCTTCAAGGAGATCTTGTTTGTCCATTTTCACCTTCATCAACGTTGCTTTTGTGTTGGATCTAAATGATGTTCAACATTCTCATTTCTTCCAAAATGTGCCTCCTGGGATTTTGTTTCTTCGTCCAAGTTTAAATTATTCAACTTGAAAGTTATTCATTCACTTATTTCTTCTTCTTCATCAGTCCCTCATTACTGCTTACTCAAAGTAGAAGCATTAGTTTCACAAAAAACATGTATAGATTCTTCAACAGTTAATGTTCTTTTGTTATACACTCTGAATGCTTTACTAAATGTGAAGTATCCAAGAAATATTCCATCATCAGTTTTAGCATCAAATTTTCCTAAGTTATCTTTATCATTGTTGAGAATGAAAAACTTGCATCCAAAGATGTGAAAGTAGCTAATGTTTGGTTTTCTACTTTTCCACAACTCATAAGATGTTTTCTTTAGAATAGGTCTTATCAAACATCTATTCAATATATAACAAGTAGTGTTCATAGCTTCATCCCAAATTTTTTAGGAAGCTTATTGTCACACATCATTATTCTTGTCATATCAAGAAGTGTTTTGCTTTTCCTTTCCACAAATCCATTTTGCTAAGGAGTTTTTGGATCAAAAAAATTGTGATCAATGCCAAGTTTTTCACACATATTTTCAAATGATTTGTTTTTAAGTTCTTGACCATTATCACTTCTGATACTCTTGATAAGATCTCCGAAATGCTTTGTAGAAACATAATCTTTACTTTTGAAAGATGATCTAGTTTTATTTCCTTTTTGAAAAGCATCACAAATATGATTTTTCTCAAACTTTAGTTTTGGAAACCGATATCCAGATTTCTTTTTGCTAATTTAGAAATCAAATGCATGCTAGCATGGCCTAGCCTCTTTTGTCATAGCCAGTTTTTATCAATAGTGGATGTAAGGCAATCAAATGATTTTAATGAGATATCTTCTAAATGAACAATATACACATTTTCTTACCTTATTCCAGCAAATAATATGTTATAGTCATAAGTGTTAAAGATAGTGCATTTTAATGTCTCAAAGATAACCTTGTGCTCTTTATCACACAGTTGGCTAATGTTAAGCAAATTATGTTTTAAACCATCAGCAAGATAAACATTATCAATTATAGAAGATGAGTTTATAGGAATTTTACCAATACCAATGATTTTATCCTTTTTATTGTCACCAAAGGTCACCCCTCCTTCTTTTCTTTCAAGAAAGCAAAACTTTGTGGCATCACTTGTCATGTGCCTTGAGTAGCCACTATCAAGATACCATTGTTCTCTTTTGTATCTTGAGCTCAAGTGCACCTACAAGAGAGTATTCAACTAATCTTGTGTACCCAAACTATCTTAGGTCCTTAAAGGTTAATAATTGCTCCTTTAGGTATTGAGGTACCTTTGTGAACCCATACTTGCTTAACCTTTTTCTAAGTTTCTTTTCAAGATGCAATTTCTTATAACATGACATATTTTTCCTCAACAATAACATAACTTCTCATTTCTTATCTTTTCTTTATTTTTGTATGAGTAATTCCTTGGTTTTCCTTTAACTTTTGGAGGGAAACTTTTCTAATTTTCTTTTGAGTGGTTTTAAGAAAATTTTAGACATGTTCTATCAAGAGGATTCCTTAGTGAGTTTAGCATAAAGTCAAGCTTAGCTGAACTAGATGTAAATTTTGCAATGTTATTTTTTAAAGTTTCAACTCTTTTCTTAATACATTCATTTTCTCCCTCTAATTCTTCATTTCTTTGTTCTAATACTTTTTTTCTCTTTTCTCAAATTTTCTATGTCAATAGACATGATATGATGTGTTTCCTTAAGAGCTGTGTATTTCATGCCTACTTTATTATAATTTTCAAACAGCAAATCAAACGCTTCTTGTAACTCATCAAATGAATAAAAAGATTTCTTACCTCTTCTTCTAGTTGATCTTTTGCCATAAAACAAACATTGGCAGTTTATCTTCCTCATTAGAGTCACTTCTGGATGAATTAGATTGATCATCTTCACTCTAAGTTGAGTCAGCTACCATGGCTTTCTTTTTCTTTCCCTTGAAGTGTTTCTTCTTGAGGAAAGGACAATCAGCTTTAACATGTCCTGACTTCTTGCATTCATAGCAAATGACTAAATCTTTTGAGTTATTGGCACAACATGATGAACTGCTGAAACACAGAGATTTTACAAAAAAAAGAGTAGCTACCAATTATTAGAAGGATAATTGGAATCCTCTAAAAACTTGAAAAACTGACCTTTGAAACTAAAGGAAAGGTTCGGGAGTCAAATTACAAGTAGAGAAGGTGTTAAGTATCCCACAACGTTCATCCCTAAGGATGGTTACCCTTCATTATTTGTGCTTTAATTTTAATGTTTTTTTAATTATTTTGATTACCCCTTTTTATTAATACAATATGAAAAAGATGTAAGATAAAAGCTAAACCTGACTTACTATATAATAACCTACGTACCCCAATGGGGACTAAGGTCTACGTAATTCGATATTATTTTGACAATGTGCCTAGGGCGGATGTATGATCTTGACCCTAAGGCAGATGATATTTTGGTTTGATAAAATAATGTGAGAGAATAAATATCTACCCAAAATCTTTAGAGGTTAAGACAATGTAGGAGGATAAACCTCCACCCCAAGCCTATGAATGAAATAAGACAGTATAAAAGAATAAATCTTCATATAAAACTTAAGGTAATATGAGAAAATAATTTTTCACACATTGTTTATGAAGAATTAGGTCTATAAGGAAAATAAATTTCAACATATAGCCTAACCATTATAGGAGAACAATTCTCCATATAATGTTTGAGAAAAAGAACGGTGATCTTTGAAATTACTATTGGAGAAAGAAGGATAAGGATTAAAACTTTATTTTAAAAGCATATGTCATTGATTTTGAGTCCTTGAAACTCCATATAATAATCTGAGCATCCCAGCATTAGAAACAGGATTAGCATGTAATAATCAAAGCATCCTAGTATTAGAAACAAGATTAGTAAGTAACAATCAGAGCATCCCAACATTAGAAACAGGATTAGTAAATAACGTCTCTAAAAATTCAGCCTAGCAACCTTAATTCTAGAATTCAACTTAAATAAAAAAAATAAAATCTAACCAGTTTTAAATTAGAATGAGATCAAATAACTTATATCAGATAACTTATATTACACTAAAAAAAATCCTATTACATCAATGAAACATAGCAACAATCATTTGGATATTAACCGAACTAGAATTTGAGAGAACTTCACCCAAAGTCACCTAAAATTAAGGCCACCCCTTCAACTGGTGAGTTCCTAAGATTATTTCTCAAGGCCCACTATTAATCATTGCCACCCCAAACAAAAATTTTGAAGAAAATAAATTAATTAGTGGAAAAATTTACCTTACTAAAGGAACATGAACTAAAACCCCTTTCTTTCTTTTCGATTTGGAGATCTTTCTTCTACCCAAATTCTTTAGCTCTAAAATTTCCCTTCCTTCTTCTTTTCCCTACTATCTCAGTTTTAGATTTTCTCCTTTTACTTTTCCTTAGTTTTTCCTACTGTTTTTCTCGACTTCATCCTCCCTTTTTATAAGCAAATAACCAAACGCATATAACCTAACCTGCTCTTCATTCCATCGAACCAAAAACCTCCCTTCTTATCCCTCTGTAATACAGACCATGAGCTTAAAGTTGAACGGAGGGAAAGGTTTCCCCCGACATCAATAAATTCTGCTTGGTTTTGAGCTTAAAGAAGATAAAATTCTGAAACACAATCCAGCGCTTTAAAGGCAAGATCAGAAAGGGGAGTTGCGTGAAATCAAAGAATACACTACGTGGTGAGGTGAGCTGGCTGAGACAAGAAGCCTTCAAAAATTGCGAAGTAAGGATGAATTTTAGAGGCGATGAGGAAGTCGGGGGGGAAGTGTGAATGGTGAGGAGATGAGGAAACCATTTAGTGAGTATGTACTATGAGGAGATTAGGAAACCATCTGGTGAGTGTGTGCAGTGAAGAGATGAGGAAACCATTTGGTGAGTATGTGCTATGAGGAGATTAGGAAACCATCTGGTGAGTGTGTGCAGTAAAGAGATGAGGAAACCATCTGGTGAATGTGCGCAGTGAGAAGATGAGGAAACCATCTGAAGAAAGGATTGAAATACCACTAGAGAAGTCACAGTTAGGGCACCAGAGGAACACAAAGCTAAGGTGGTCTAGCTAGGTTAGGTCAAGCCAAACGGACCGGGTTATGGACTATGAACAATTGGACTGAAAGTGAAGTGATGGGCTGAAGATTATTAAGATTGGTTAAAGGGGTTGGGCTTCATGTGTTAGCAAACAAGAGAATAATGTTGGGCTTCCTTTTTCTTTCTTTTTATATTTTTGATTTAAAATATAATTTCATACTTTTGTATTTTACATTTTTAGTCCTTCTAATTTTCCAATTTTACTATTTTCCTCCCCTATTTCATGGTATTCCTTTATATCAATATTACCCCTATTCCTATTTTCCAATTTCTTAATCTTTCCAAATTTTAAAATTTACCTGGACAAAATCAAGTGTTTACAGTTATCACCTTTGGATTGTCCATTCTTCTAGTAGAACTTGTTTTTCTTATAAAATTTGTATATTTTTCTTGTAAAGAAGGCAAACTCTTTTGCTTTTCCTTTATCAGTTGCTTCTGCTTCAGTAGTAGCCTTAAGAGCAATGCTTTTTTATTATTTTGGGCTTTCAAATTTATCTCTCGTGAAGTTATTTTCATAAGCAATTAGATTGCCTCTTAACTATCATAGGACATTTCATTTAAGTTTCTTCCTCATTGAATAGCTACTATCTTTTCCTGTCAAGTTTTGGTAAGCACTTGAAGTACTTTTCTTACTTAGTCCTTGTTAGAGTAGGACTTCCCTAGAGCATCCAGATCATTAATGATGCTGGACAACCTTTTGAACATTTCTTCTACTTTTTAATTTTCTTTCATTTTGAACAATTCATAGTCATGAACTAGCATGTTGATATTTGTTTCTCGAACCTCTATAGTTCCCTCATATGTTATTTGAGGTTTTTCCCACATCTCTTTTGTTGTTTTGCATTGAGAGATTTTTTTGTATTCTTCTGCATTTACTACGCAATACATGAGATTGATCGCTTTGGCATTTGTTTCCACTAGCTTGATATCTCAGTCAGACCATTCTTCTTCTTGTTTTGGCACAATGTGCTATTTTGCTAGACTCATCAGGAATGTTCTCAATAACTTGCCACACAATATAGTCTATGGATTGGATGAAGAATCTCATCCTTTCTTTCCAGTAAGTAGTTGTTGCCACCGAAGAATGGTGCTTTGGTGGTGGAGTGTCCTTCTATTATGTTGCTTGGATTCATATTGCTAGTAAGATCTTTTCTCTAGGCTGTTAAACCTGAAAATAAAGACCAAAGTTATGATACCAATTATTAGTTCAAACAGCAATGGGCACCCAAGAAAGGGATGTTGAATTGGGTGCTTATGAATCTTAAAACTTTTTTTGAGCAAGTAGAATGTTTTCTTATTTGGTTAGCCAAAAGAACAAGTTGCTTCTTTTTTAATATCTTTTTAGAGAGAAATATAGATTCCTTAGTATAAATGCTTGGTAATCAAAAGATTTATCTAATTCTAAAAGTAATCCTTGAGTCAATAAGGTTAAATGCAAGTTTGAACTAAAATCAAATTTTGAAAGAGGTAAATAAATAAACTTAATGAGCAATTTAAGCAAAAGATGGTATTTGTGAGCAAACAAATAATTAAGAGTTGAAAGCAAGGAAGAATCACACTAGGATATATAGTGGTTCAAATCCAACAAAATCTAAATCCTATGTCTATTCCCCAAGCACAAAGCAAGGAAATTTTACTATGTGGGTAATCACCAAAAGCTACAAGCACAAGTTTTCAAGCTTTTACAACCAAGCCCTAGTTAACTTACTCACACTGAGTTTTTCCCAAGAACCCAGCTAAACTCTCTAAATTGGCTCAAGCACTCAGCCTTTTACAACCCTCATTGAGTAACCTATCACACACTAGACTTTCTTTCGGTTGAATCTAGTAAACCTTATACAAGATGTTTTTGAAGGCTTATGGAAAGCTCTAAACTCCCTCAATGTCTAGGATACATGTGTAGCTCAAGAAGTATAATGGATTCACTCGTTCTAAGCTTAGTGAAAAGCTCTTAGGATGCTTATGAACTCATATACAAGGCTCTATATTTTCTCTTTCATTCGTTGTATTCATCTCTATCAGACATTTTAACTATAAACTTAGTGCATATATTTATTAGAGAAATTCTTAGGTAAACATGATCTACGTATTTTTTGTAAAAGTTAGAGAAATGTAGAAATAATATAAAATTTTATTTTGTAAAGTATTATACATCCCAAAACTTGATTATTTTTAATTAAAAACTTAAAAATTCATAAAATCCTAATTCTAAAATTTATAATAATAATTAAACTAAAAAAAGATTTTAAATTTTTGAATTTAATTATAAAAAAGTATAATTTCTAAATTTATAATGAGTGCTTTTTTATCCAAACACTATAAAAAAAAAGTGATTTTGCACGTTTTTTTAGTAATTTTATTGGTCAAAAGTGTTTTTATGTTTTTGCATCCAAACGACTTTTCTAATTTAAAAATATTTCTCAATTACTGCATCCAAATATAAAATAACTTCTATTTGATCTAAATTGTTCCAATACCTCACTACTTTAGAAGTTATACTCATTCCACCAAAAAATCAATGTATTACCAACTTAAACAATATTGGTTGCAACATTTTTCTCCCAAATCTATTTTTGAATGGAGAAACATGTTACTACAAATAGTCTTACCCAGGGAATTATTTAGACAAAAACCTATATTAATCCTAGAAAGATGGTATCATTATCAAATTGATACTTCATAGATTTTTTGTATCACATTAGTACGTGGGAATATGATAACACCTTCCAAAGTACAAAAATGATAGCAACAACATCTTGGAGTTGAGATAAAATCATACTCTTAACACGTAGAGTTAAAATAAAACCATACTCTTAAGTATTAAAATAATATAAAAAACATGTCAATAATCAAATTGTTAGCAATGCCATATTTTTTAAGACCAAAATAGGGGTTTTGTTATATTATGATACTCACTTAGTTTTGAGAAATTCAGTAAAACTTCTATAATCATCCTAACAAGTAAAACTACTTTCCTAATTTTTGCCTCCAACATAGTACCAGGATGTCACTCAAAGGTTGAAGTAATAAGAGAATGCAACCATTACTATGCTTAACTAAGCAAATGAAGTAAAAGAGAAACTCAATACTCCACATCCACATGCCAATGATATTTCACGGGGAAAAGGAAAATCGTTAGAAGTTAAGGAATTGTAGAGAAAAAATGTATCTAACTGTTACAAGAGCAACAATTTGTGTGCCCAACAAAGTTCAACTATTCTAGTTAAGGAAGAACTTTATCCAAGATCAAAAAGGTTTTCAACAAGATTTTGATAACATACACGAGTAACAAGGAATGAAAAAAAAAAATCAAATGTACATCCTATGCAACTAAAAGCAAATGCCAACAACACATAGAACTACATATAGGAACGGGGCAAGATGAACTTCTCAATTTGCATCAAACAAATCTAAGCTCAAAATATTAATAAGAACAAAACTGAGAATGATCATGAATTTAATCAATCAATAATAGGAAGATGCAAGGGACCCTAAAACTTATGGCAATCACCTAGTGATTTTCTCCAAATTCTTAAGAGAAATCCCCTAAATTCCATTATGAGTTAGACATAACAGCAAAGAGATATCACAAAATGCATTAAGAACATAACCCAAAATGAATAGACAAAACTGAAGAAGGAAAAAGGAGATTACTTATGTGGTGGTACTCATTGTAGCGTCATGAAAGTGGTTCTTTACGGCAATGGTTCTTCGCGGTGGTGCTCTTTGTAATGCCACCAATGACAGTGGAGTTGGATCTATGGGGGAGAAAGAGGGAGAAGGTAATGATGCTCTATGAACTCCAGTGACAGTGGCTCCGTTTGGTGAAGGTGTGCGTGGTGACGAGAAAGCAAGTTGACGAGGAAGAAAATGGCTTCTTGAGCTCGACTTCGATGGAGAAGTGAGAGATGTCGGTTGAGAGCTTGGGACTAGAGGTGTTGTAGAGCAAGTTGTGTAACTTGGGTTGGGTACCTGAACAAGCTTGACTTTGATAGACTTAGGCCTTATTTGTTAGAATAGGCCATGTGATATTTTTTAATTGGATATAGATATTTAACTTAATAGACTAGGCCAAGTATATCTATAAATATACATTGCCCATGAAC
>JASKGM010000012.1:113722-161092 GCA_034509205.1 Ceratonia siliqua | reverse complement strand
TATTTTTTAATTGGATATAGATATTTAACTTAATAGACTAGGCCAAGTATATCTATAAATATACATTGCCCATGAACTAATGACCTATCTTGAACTCCTTCTCACTTTTATGCTTGTCTGCTACTTATCTTGTAATTTGGACCTATAATAGATTATTCTACAACATTATTTTCAACACTTCTTATACCTTGCAACCCTTCATACAGAAAAACCTTTAGATAAACAAGTAGGGTAGGTAATGAATTAGGAGTCTTGCCATAAAGAGCATCATAAGGATACATCTCCAATGTGTAATGAAATGAAATGAAGTTTTATAAAAGAACTCTACCACACTAAGTAATCATGCCACTATTTAGGTTTAAAATGAAGGCCATCACATAATGTTCAATTCACTTATTCACAATGTCAGTTTAGCCATCAGTTTGGGAATAGTAAGTTGAGCTGTACTTTATATAGTGCCACTGAACCTTAGCAAATATCTCTAAAATGAGCTAAGAGTGTGTCTGAATCATGTAGTTTAAAACTTCATAGAATTTGAAATGCTTGGGTATTGAATATCTAGCAATGCAATGTAAATTTTTAGAATATTATGTTTGGATAATTATTTCTCATAAAGTAATTCAAAAAAAGGTGAAACATAACTTCTTTAACCATGAACCATTTGCAAATGAAAACATATCTGGTCATGTGCTACATGACTGGTCATTTTGGATAGATCTTGGTTGTCTGTGCAAATACGTCCGGTCACAATTCTTTTAAAAAAATTACATACTTTGAAAATAAAAGCATAAAAAGTTATGCTTAATCGTGGTCGTCCGTGTGCGCACAGACAGACATGATTTAACATTCCCTATCATATTGCACATGCAACATGATAGGATCCAGATTGTTTGCAAATACCCCTGCACTAAAACATTAGAAAATTGAGTCATAAATTTTTAATTTTCTATCCACATCATCCATAAACTTATTTAACGTACAAGTGATCTTAATCATCCTCCTAACAACTAATCCTTTCAACCATGATAATGAACAATTAGTAAGCCTTTTGGATGGTTTTGGCCTTTAGGTCACTTGATTTAATTATGATAATAATCCGAATTTAAAAATGTAGAGGATGTTGAGGAAAAGCATCATTACTTTTTTTAAGATAACTTGTAAAGGAGAAAATAAGTGAACCAATATTATAAATTTTGACAAACATTATCTTCAACAAAATTTGAACCCTTTTTATCTAACTCTTTTAACTAGATTTAGTTCATTGTATGATTTTCATGTGCATTATAAGTTTTTATAAATGATTAAGAAAATTAGGCCTCGAATTTGAAATTTGAAATTTCAATTTTTGCTACAAAAGGTTTTTATAATATGCAATAGATATTATTGTGTTTTCACAATAGATAAAATAATCAGAATAACTAACTCTTTAAAAATATAACATGCATTCTATTAGCTAGTTAAATGACACTATTGCAAATCAGAAGTTGTCATAGTCAAGGAAAGAAATCAAATTATTTGTGTGCTAATACACTCTAGATAAAGTCGTATTTTTTTTTTTAAGATGTTTGATAAAAAGAAGGGTTTGGAGTGAATTCAGGTACAAAGAATGTAATGTTAGAAATTATAATTGTTTACTAGTAATTATCCTAACATTTAAATTCACAATAATCACGACATTAACTAGGTCACTAATTTCTAATAAACAAAACATTGAATTAGTGATTAAAGGCACATCACTAGTCTTAAGGCCTCATTTTGTGGCCATCATTCAAGAATCATTTATGTTTCTTGATTTAAAGGGGCAATTGAATTTCTTCATGAAATGAAACTTATAAATAGCACCATCTACAAGTCCCTAATTTAAGTAATTCATATACCCTTTCCATCATTGGTGAATTGCCCCTGAATTAGAATATTTGTAAAAAAGTTTGTGTTTCATCTATTAGCTATGGCTAAAGGTTAGTTATAGTCTTGCTTCTGTTGTTTTTCACATTATGATATTGTAGACATTTAGTGTATTAGTTTACATGTGGTATCAGAGCCATGAATTTTTCCTCTACCTGGCCATGAACATTGGTATTTCACTGTGAAAATTTCATAGTACCAGTCGTATATGTTTTGAATATACAACACTAGTAATTTGTGTTTATAAATGAACAAAAAAAATTATGATGAAAAAGAATAAAATAAAAGAGTAGGAATTTATCGTTTACTCCATTGGAAGCTCTACCTATGATCTGGAAAATTTGCAGTAGGGTGGAAATGGGATTGTGGTTTGTAAAATTATGTTGAAATTTTCGCTTCAGTCCCTTGAAAAGGCATGTTGATTAATTTTAATAATTCACTACGTTTTTAAGCCTTTTTATAGCTATGAACGTTCCCTTGGTTGATTGCAAGTGATTCGTATTTTTTGATTATGGACTTTTGATTTTAGGTCCCTACGCTAATCAATTATTGATAGCAAATTGAGTTTAAAAAAATTACTGAATTTATGACTAAAGTTATGGCTAATTTATTAGGCTATTTGCTTTTCTTTTGGACTCCTCTTACTTTAAACCTTAATTTTTTCGTACTCTATGGATTGTTTCTCGCATGAAATTGAATGCTAATTACAATCAAATTAATCTTGGTAATTGTATATTTAAGGATTTTAATTGTATGGCTTTTAACATTTATAGTTATAATATCTTCAGCCAATATTTTAAGAATGACCCAAATAGTCAGATTTAAAAGTTAGTCCAATTTTTAAATAATTCAGTTTTGGGGTTTTGATTTTGGTCTCGTAGAGATGGCACAAAATGCTTATTAAGGTTTTATATTGTATAGTATTGAACTTATTATTTTACTGAATTTTGGGCTTGCCTGAAAGGGTTGTTTTTCCTTTAAACGAATTTTAAGGCATTTGTGTTATATGGGCTACACGTTTTACTAGACTCAAAATGTTTTTAGGCATTTGGGATTTTCCTCTCACGGGCCATCATATGTTCTTTTAAATTTGGGCACTATGTAGTTTGTTTTATAATGAGTTTATGAAAGTGGACCTTGGGCTTAAACCTCAAGAAATTATAATGGGCTTATTTTAATTAAACATTGTGGTTGTTTCAATTAAATGTAGAATATGTTTTAAGCCCTTTAGAAAGGTTGGATTAAATTAATTGTTTAAGCTCATGAAGGATATTATTATTCTAGTACTTCTATTCTTATAAGTTACAACTTATATAATTTCTTTATTTAAAATAACTATAAAATTGAATTTTAGAGATAAATATAAATTTATTTGTTGAAACCTATTATATTATTAGAGACATATTTTAAGTGTACATGGTCTTATTTTGAACAATAGGTTAAACTATTTATTTAGTCACAAAGAAGTTTACTTAATTTAAAATTGTCTAATTTTATTAAATTAAGATATTATTAACAAAATAAATTAATTTATGCTATGCTTATTTTATATTAATGTCTTAATTTATGTACACCATTGATGTCATGTGATTAGTATGCAATTGATTATTAAGGATTAGCCATAGCATTTTTAATTATGATAATTACATACATAAAGTATATATATATTTGATCACATCTATAAAAAATGACATTAAATTCTAATTAAATATGTTGATATATTAATTTTGCCCCACAAGAAAATTATTATATTTTTCATGTTCAATTAGGATAAAATATGAAATTATATTAATTTCTTAATTAGCCCACCAGTATTAAGAAATGTTCATAGTTTACTAAGTTTCATCATAAAGTTAGTCAAATTTGTGTTAAAATCTTTACCCACAGGTATATTTTAATGACATGTTGATATATATTTATATTTGATTTGTCTTACATTGGTAAGCTTATCATTATGTTTGATGGTTTTTGCCTTATATTTTGTTAAGTAAGCATGTTTATTTACTTATCTGCAATTGATCAAACTTTGATATTTTCTAATGACAAAGTTCCCTATTTGAGTGGTGACAATTATAAGGAATGGAATGACAGTGTTCTTCTTCATTTAGGGTGCTTAGACCTTGATTATGCTCTTCATAAGGAAGAGCCTGCTGCACCACTACTAGTACTCTGACTAAGATGACATTATATAACAGATGGGAGCAATCAAACCGGTTGAGTATGGTGTTTATTAAATCTCACATTATGACTAATATTCGTGGGTCAATACCTTATTATCAAAATGTCAAGAATTAAATAAAGATTATTGATGAACAATTTGATTCTTCAGACAAGGCTTTAGAAAGCACCTTAATGGAAAAATTGTCATCCATGAAATTCACTAGCACTAAAGGTGTATGTGAGCACATTAGACAAATGAGGGACATAGCTGCTCAGTTAAAGTCCCTTAAGATTGAGATTTTTGATGATTTCTTAGTGCATTTTATTTTGAAATCTCTTCCACCTCAATACAAACACTTTTAAAATCTCTTATAATATACATAAGGCAAAATGGTCAATCAATAAACTTCTGACCATGTGTTTTCAAGAGGAAGGAAGATTGGTTCAAGATATAATAGAAAGTGCACATATAAAGAAAGGGGAATCCATGTGTTTTTTCTGTAAAAAGAAAGGACACATGAGCAATGCTTGTCTTGAAATGAAAGGTAATCTCATATCTTGTGTGTGTTATGAATCTAATATAATTTATGTTTCTCATACAACTTGGTGGATTGGTTCTGGTTTTACAATCCATGTTTCTAATACCATGTAGGGTTTTCTAAATCAAAGGAAACCATTGAAAATTGAAAACAACATCTATTCTAGAAATCGGATGTCTTCACGTGTGGAAGGTGTTGGAACATATCGATTAGTTTTAAAATCTGGTTTTGTTTTGGATTTAGAACAAACCTTTTATATTCCAAGTTTTTCAAGAAATTTGATTTCTGTTTCATGACTTGTATCTTTGGATTTTTCCTTTAATTTTTCTAGAACATCTTTTAATTTATTGAAAGACTCAATAGTTGTTAGAAATGTATTATGGATGATAGTTTGTTCAAAATTCACTTAGATGATAATGTTCCATATTGCTTTATGGCTTCACATAATAATGCTAGTGTTAAACCTTGTGTTATGAATGAGAAATCTTTCATGGCGTGGCACTGAGGTTGGGATATATCTCCATTTAGAGAATCAAAAGGTTAGTAAATGATGGAGTTCTAAAAACTCTTGATTTTATGGATTTTGTTTTTTGCGTATAATGCATTAAGGGAAAGGGACTAATGAGACTAAGATATATACTACAAAGAGTTCTGAAATTTTAAAAATCATACACAATAATATTTTCTACCCTGATATGAGCTTAAGTGGCCAGAAATATTTTATTACTTTTATAGATTATTAATCACGATATATCTATCTCTACTTGCTTCATAATAAAAGTGAGGCGCTTGATACTTTTAAAATCTATAAAGTAGAAGTAGAGAAACAATGAGGAAAATAAATTAAAATTGTGAGATCAGATAAAGGTGGTGAATTTTATGGTAGGTACATGAACACTGGACAAGTACCTGGTTCATTTGTTAAATTCCTTAAAAAACAAGGTATTGTAGCTCAATACACTTTACCAGGCTAACCATATCAAAATGGTGTAGCAGAAATAAAAAATATGGCTCTAATGGACATTGTTAGGAGTATGTTTTGTATTTAGTAACCTATATATTAAATAGAGCTCCAACTAAGGTAGTTTCCAAAATTGTGTAGGGTTATCCAACTGAAGTAAGAGTTTATAATTCACATAAAAAGAAGTTAGACCTAAGGACTATAAGTGGTTATTTTATTGGATATATTGATAAGTCTAAAAAATATATTTTATTGTCCATTTCATACAAGTAGAATTCCTTGAAAATGACGTGATTAGTGGAAATGATCAACCTCAAAACTTAGTATTTTAGGAAGATCATGTTCATGACCCAACTTTCACAATAAGCAACAAACTAGTTATTATTAATGGCCTCAATCAAAATATGATGGATATTCAGCAACCAATTGCTGAAGCTCCATGGAAGCCAACAAATTCTACTAATTATGCTGTGTATTTACAAGAACCCAACTCAGACATTGGTGCTGAAAATAACCCTAAAACATTTTCAAAAGCAATGGATAGTAGTAACTTTAAGTTATGGTATGATGTCATAAGCAAATAATCAAGTCTGGGATCTTGTTGAGTTGCCTAATGGGGTGAAGGAGATTAGTTATAAATGGGTCTTTAAGACCAAGAAATATTCATTAAGCAACATTAAGAGATACAAGGCTAAACTCGTTGCCAAAGGATTCACACAAAAGGAAGGAATTGACTATAGAATAATTTTTTTCTCTGGTTTCTAGAAAAGAATCTTTTTGTATCATCATGTCATTAGTTGCACATTTTAACTTAGATTTACATCATATAGATGTGAAAACATCCTTTCTTAATGGAGATTTAAAAAAAGAGGTTTATATGAAACAACTCAAAGGGTTCATTTCAAGTGATGATGGTCGTTTGGTTTGCAAGCATAAAAAGTCCATATATAGTCTAAAACAAGCTTCTCGTCAATGTTATTTAAATTTTCATAATGTTAGTTCTTTATTCAGCTTTGTAGAGAACAATATGGATCAATGTATATCATAAGGCTAGTGGGAGCATATTCATTTTTCTTGTGTTATATGTAGATGATATTTTGGTTACAACCAATTATCTAGGGTTATTGTATGAGATAAAACAATTTGTCTCACAATATTTTGATATGAAAGATATGGGTGAAGCATCTTATGTCATTAGCATTAAGATTCACAGAGACATGTCTCAATGTATCTTGGGCTTTTTTTAGGAAACCTTTATCAATAAGGTTATTGAGAGATTTCGAATGAAAGATTGTTCACCAAGTATAACACCTATTGTGAAGGGTGACTAGTTCAGTTTGAATCAATATCCCAAAAATGACTTTGAAAATAAATAAGTTTTTATTCCTTATGCTTCAGCTATTAGAAGCCTAATGTATATTCAGGTCTGCATTAAACTGGACATTGCATTTACAGTTGGAATGTTAGGAAGATATCAAAGTATCCAGGCTTGGACCACTGGAGAGCTATAAAGAAGATCATAAGGTACCTATAAGGAACTAAAAATTTCATGCTTACTTATAGATAGACAAACAACTTGGAAGTTGTTGGGTATTCAGATTTAGACTTTATTGGCTGTGTTGACTCATGTAAGTCAACATATGGATATATCTTCTTGTTTGTTAGAGGAGCTACATCTTGGAGGAGTGCTAAGCAATATTTGATTGCTACTTCTACTATAGAAGTATAGTTTGTTTCTTGTTTTAAGGTGACATCACAAGGTATATGGTTGAAGAATTTCATCTATGGGCTTCGAGTAGTTGATTCTACCTCTAACCCATTAAGGATATATTATGAAAATTCAAATATTGTGTTCTTTGCTAAGAATAATAAAAGTCGAAGTCAAAGTAAACATATCGACATCAAGTACTTAGATATTAGAGAATATATTAAAGTGAATGAAGTGCTCTGGGCTTCAAGTAGTTGATTCTATCTCTAACCCATTAAGGATATATTATGAAAATTCAACTTTTGTGTTCTTTGCTAAAAATAATAAGAGTGGAAGTCGAAGTAAACATATTGACATCAAGTACTTAGCTACTAGAGAACATATTAAAGTGAATGAAGTGCTCCTTGAACACATTCATTCTGAGTTGATGAATGTAGGTCCTTTAACAAAAGACATGCCACCAAAGATTTTTAAGGATCATGTAACTCAAGTGGGACTTGTTTAAGCTTTATTAGTTTCCATTTTATTTGAGATGTCACTTTTGTTTATAATGAAACTCTTATTTTAGATTTGTCTGTTCCTTTCTACTTGTATACATTTGTGTTTGAAATGACAAATATTTTGTTGTGGAGACCCATAATAAGCATCTAAAGCTTATTCATAAAAGATAAAATGTCATAGAAAAGGTTTTTACAAAGAATGACAATTACATTGTGATAAATGGAAGATAATACTTGCTTTGAAAGAACTTACTGCCATGAGTCGTGTAATTTATTTATTTGTTTGAGCATATATTTTTAAGACTAATAGATTATGTCTTGTGAATATAATAAAATAAATGTTCGTATCAAGTGAGAGAATGTTAGAAATTATAACTAGTTTCTAATCATTCTCATAATGGTCATAACATTTAAATTCACAATAACCATGACATTAATAGGTCATTAATGTCTAATAAACAAGACAGTGGATTGGTGATTAAAGGCACATTACTAGTCTTAAAAGCATTGTCAGTAACTGCCCATTTAGTGGCCATCATTCAAGAAACAATTATGTTTCTTGATTTAAAGGGAAATTGAATTCCTTGATGGAATGATACTTATGAATAGTACCATCTATGGGTCTTTAATTCAAGCAATTCATATATCATTTCCGTAACCGGTGAATTACCACTAAATTAGAAGATTCATAAAGAAGTTCATGTTTCATCTATTAGCTATGACTGTAGGTTAATGTATAGTCATGCTTCTGCTATTTTTCACACTCTGATATTATAGACATTTAGGGGGTATTTGGATAGGTTTGTACTTTTTAGCATGTGCTTTAAATAGAAGTGTTAATTTTTAAAAAAATATGTATTGGTTATTTGGATGTAGTTATATAGAAGTGATTTTACTAAAAAAAACATATTTATTGCGTTTGAATGTAAAAATGTAAAAGCACTTTTGTACAGGTAAAATGATTGAGAATTGCATCTAGAAGCAGTTTTACTTAATTGTGTTTGGATAAAAAATAATTGTTAAAAAGTGTAAAAAAAAAATTGTCAAAAATATTTTTAAATATGGAATAATTTTTTAAATGTTTATAAAAAATGTTGTAATTAAATTTTTTTACTTATTATTTTTAATTAAATTGAAAATTATCATATAATGGAGTCACATGACTTTAGGAAATAAAATATTTATTTTGTTTGGAAAAAAAAACTATTACTAAAATTTTTGTAAATAATTATTTTCTTGTTAAAATAAAATTTAATTATAAAACTTGTTTAATAGAAGTGGTCAAATAAAAGAAACTTGAAGTGGTCAAATACAATTATAAACAAAAATTGTGTCCAAAGTTCTTTGATAAGCATTAAGTTATTCCAAATTTACAGTCTAGAAAGGGCGCACACATCGAGGTAGTTGATCTCGAATAAAATCTATTATGCATTCCATTATTCTTGTAGACTCTTGACTTGCTTCTTACCTCGGTTAATCATTTGTGTCATTTTCCTCTTTTGATTCCTAAATTGTCTCTAGTCTCTCAAGAATGTCTATATCGGCATCCATTGGTTGTATGTAATTATGTAGTGCAAAGGATGCCCATATAATGCCAAATTGAGTTTCAAGGTCGTAGCTGGGCATGTTTTGAAGTATCTTTCATCTGGTTTTGCAAATTCCAAATGTTCTTTTAATTTTACACCTCAAACTTGAATTATAATAATTAAACAGTTCACTTCTTGACTGACATCGTGGAGCTTGCCTAAAGTTAGCAAAATAATAGTTATTATTTCTATAAGGTCATAGATATCCTTCGAAAGTAGAGAATCCACCAAGTAATATTTTCCTTAAAAAAAATGTTCACTATGTTAAAATGAAATTTAATACATGATATCCACACAAATATTAACAAAGTACAGGAAGTAACCTTGAAGTGTCCATGAAAATTCTTGAATCATGGGCTAAACCTTCCTAACCTACTAGTGCATATGTGAAACACAAATTAAAATCACAAACAGCTAAAACATTTGTAGTAGTAATTCCTTTTCTTCCAATGAATTTAGGCTTTTTTTCTGGAGGAACATGAATGGCAACATGAGTGCCATTTATATCTCCAATGCAGTCTTTAAAATATGGCCAATACCTATCATCATGTCTAATATAATCAGCAGCATCCCCAAACATCAGGTCATGTGGTCTAATAATTTGCGTACCCATTTTCCCAACACATTTTAATACACGGTGCAATTGCTAGGACATTGTTTCTCTATAATGTTGAAATCTTTCTTGTATTTCCCTATTGGATGCCATGGCCTAGGATATACAAAAGCATAGCAATAGCCTCATCTTTACTAATGTTGTTTGTTCCTCTAAATCCATACTTCTCGATCAAGTCCTTGACTGGTGCTGTAAATACATGTTACCTCACCCTAAATTGTTCAAAAAAGTGTGTTAGGTTTCCTCTTGTAAGTTCTTCCAACCATCCAGAACCTATAAGGATTGATGTCCTCTTTGGAGTCTTATTAAAATACTTTATTCTTTCACATGCAATGGCAACAATCACAACATGTCCAAACCATAGATATTCATTTATCTAACTACTTGAATTAGCATCATTATTGTGTCCAAAGTGATAGTGTTATCCCATGTATTATAGGTAGCCTCACTATCGATGTTTGAGAATTGACTCATCCTGTGTAAATAAACCTAAAAAAATCAATATACCGATCAACATTCGATGCTACAAATTGATAAAAGCATTGTGCAATCTCATTATTAACCATACCAGAACCAGTATTTGGCATAATAATTGTTCATCTAAGCATAAAACATAAAAACAATCCAACACCAACCAGGCTATCGAAGAAAAAAAATTAAACACCAATCCAATCCAACCATACAGAAGTGTTCCTACTTCCCAAAATGAAAACTGCCGCCTTGTTTATTTTCTTTCTAAATGCTTTCATGGCTAAGAAGTATTTTTTTTTCTCATCCATTTAATCTAGGGACAACCTCTAACAATTCAAGCCATTTGGTCATACTGGCAGGATCATCAAGTCTTGTAGCCACAGTTCATTGAGACATCTGCTCCATATTATCTAGAATCTGATATAATGATTGTTGCAGTGAGGCACTCGAACTCCTTCTAACTGAACTCACTATCCTCTTCCTCTTGCACTTATTGTTGTTATGCTGACTTTGTCCCTTTTTGACTGCATGCACAGGTTGTTCAACACTATCCCCGTGGCTATATCCAACTAGAGGCTCATTAGAAGCTCTATCTTGTTGTTCATATTGTTCCTCTTATATTGGATCATTTAGGCTGGAAGGCCCAAAAATAAAAGCGCCAGTAGCAACGACATCATGGAAGTATCTTTCCATCATAGTCAAGAATTTTGGACCTCAATCCTTCCATTGCAAATATTTTGGATTCTCCTATAACAAAGAAGTCAACAAACAATTTAGTCAATAAGTTATTTAATCCCATTTAAGATGTCTTTTAATGGAATTTAACCAAAACATACATTTTCCTTAGCCTCCCACCACTCTGGTGTTGCTACTATAGTCTACTTGATTGGATCCCATCCGAGCCCTATCTCTTTATCTATCAGCCTTGCCCATAAGCCAAATTCTTGTTTCAAACCATCCCATCTATTTTTCAGTTATTTCTGGTCATAATTCAACCTCGTCTGCTTATGGAACTTTTGAACAACATTAGCCCACCCTTGTTTAGTAAAGTGTGTGTGAAGCCTATTATCGTCTTTTATCTCCTCAATACACACCTTCAAGAAAGCCTCAATATTTGAATCTTTCCATTTTGCCTTAATCGTTGCCTCAGATTCATTGTCCGTATCACCCACTGTACCTCTTTTCAGAGATAACTTTGATGACATTTTAAACGTAAAATCATATTTTAACCACAAGCAACATTGCATAACCAACCAATCACCAAAAAATGACAATGATCATCTAAATAAACTCATAAATAATATTTGCATAGCCAAGAATTCACCACATGATAGCAATAACAAGTCTATAATCATACACTAAACTTATACACAAGCATCAAATTAAGGGCATTATGTTTTGAATAATAAATTTATAAACTGTCACTCAAACATGAGATCACTTGAAGTTGTAGTTGTTTACCTTAAAGTTTTTAAGTTCTTCAAACTGATGTGACAATCCCACCACAAGAAATTTCTTGCGTCTTAGCCATTGCAGACCACAAATCAAATTCAAGTAATGAAATAAAAATATCCTTGAGAAAACTCAATGTATATACTAGAATGCATATATGAATATTTAAGAGGCAATAGAACCCTTAATCCAAAAGGTGGTAGGACAAGAATTGTAAACTAAATCTAGACCATGATAGGAAAGACAAACCTAAAGTATCTAAATAAAAGAAAAACTCTAATTAAAACAAATTCCTAATACTTATAGCTGTATGCTAATGACAATAATTACTTCTTTACTACTATCAGTTGTTTTGTACTTTTGATTAACTAGAAGTTATTAACATACACACAAGTTCCAAAAAGCTAAACTAGTAATGTTTTCATAACCTATTGATGACATTAGCCAACAAAGAAAAAAGTATATTTGCAGAATATTTTAGGACTTATAGTGGACTGGGCATCATATACATTCAGTTGCAAGTATCTATAATATCATGTCAAGTTTTATACTTTAGTCGTTGCTGGGAAAATAAAATGATGAGTGAAATAAAATGGAATGAATGAAAATTTGTCATATTTTAATGTGTGCATTCACTGTATTTTCCTTCCTTCAATTTGCTTTACTAAGTTCTGCGGTGGAGAGTGTTCAAATATTGTGAGCTACTCCATGATTGTCATAAGAACTTGAATAGTTAAAAATTGCAGGTGCATCAATTGTACTTGTAGAGTTTTGTAGCAAAGTTGAGATAGTAAAATCTATATTACTGTCTGAATAATGACATTTGGTTTGGCAAGTTCAACACATTTTTCTAGTCTTTAATCCTAAGTATCAAAAGGCTTAGGAATTTGATTCTTAATAAAATCTATCATGTTCCTTCTAAAAGTGTCTAGTCAAATTCATTTTTATTCTCTTTGTTTTGAATCTGACATTGTGATAACTATTATGGGGGTGGTGTTATTTAGCGGGGCGGTATTATGGGTGTAGCAATAACCAGTAGTTGGTTATATAATCATCAATGATCTTTAATGTTGAGGAATGAAGGGAAATCAGTGTCAAGGTGTCGATAGTATAACCAAATGCAGGACTCAGCCTTTTATGCTACCTAGTTTATACCTTTAAGGGATGGAATAAATGTGAATTTATGTTTTAGCTTATACATCCTAATATTTTATTTTTATGCCTTAATGGGGGCAGTGGGCTCTCTTAGTTAGACAACTAATTGGTCATTTACTTCTTTTGAAGTCACAACTCCCTTGTTGTGACTAGTTTCATTCTGCGGTTTGTGAGAATTAGATAAAGGGAAATGTTTTATTATTAAGATAATGTTAAAAGACAATTCTTGATGCAGAGATAGTTATATTATTATGTTTGAAGCTTCTTCTTTGTCATTAATCTGAGTTGTGAAGAAAGCTGAAATCAAACTTAAAGCTTAATATTTCTGGAATTATAATTTTTCTGATGATGCGTTGTTTCAGATATTAAAAATAATTTGTGAGTTTCAGTACACTGATGATGTTGATATGATTTTGTTCATCAATGATACCGTAAGTTGGAATCAAATTATTGATGCTAACTATGTTTTGATCTGAGGACTTGATTTGACTTACCATGCTATAATAAGGCAACAAGTTAAAAATATATTATGTAGTTTTAGGTTCAGTGGAGGATAAAGCATATTTCACAACTTCAAATTTGACATAGGGTAGTAACTTTCGGGCTGTCAACATTTCTCAGGAAAATATCCAAGAATATGAAGTGAAAGGCCTCTAGAATACTATACACAAAATGCACAGAAGTGAAAATTATCAACAAAGCTTCGCCATACAACACGAACACAAAACCTTTTGAAAATAAATCAAAGGTCCTGCATCAGTGAAAATACTAACCTGATGTCAATAACATAAAGAGAGCATTGACGACAACGACAATGGAAGGGAAGGCGGCGATAGTCGGCGGTGAGGAAGGAATCAACGGATGCCGCTACTGCTTAAGAGACGTTAGGGCATTTGCATTTGGGAAATTGGTAATGAAGGTCCATGAGGCTGAGAGGGGCAATGAGGGAAATATATTAACAATCTAGGGGTAATGTTGTCCCTAAAATTTTCTCTCACTTCCACTTAAAATGCCTTTTAGCCACAAGCAAGAAAATTTGGCTTCTCAAATTAACTGCTTTTCAGTTTTTTTTCTCAAAAGGCACTTTAGGAATGAAGCAGTTGCCAAACACCACTTTACCACTAAAGCGTTTAATTTTTAAAGCAGCTTTTCAAGGACAAAAGCTATTATCAAACGGGCCCTTAGTGTATTTGGTTTACCTATAAAACTTCAATATGGCTAAAGACTTATAGGTCCGAGGCTTAACACTTTCAAACTTTTGAGCAAGATCATAAATTTCAATGACGAATCATAAATAATGTACAAAACCCACTCTTAAACTTCAAGCAAATTTTTGAGACACTAGAAAAGAAAGTAAGTATCATGAAACATTATTATGAAATATAATATATCTTGAGAAACTTGAATAGAATTATCCATAATATTTTTATTGTTAATATAATATATTTTTGTAAGAGAAATAAAAGACAAAAGATTATTATTAAAAATAATTAAATATTTTTAAATTATTATTACTTTTTGAAGTGTTGAGAAAGAAATTTTAAAAATTAATTATCTCTAAATAAACACGTTATTAAGTAGGTTTTTTTTTTCTATTGATAATTTATAGCTAATAGGGTTGAATATCATGGAACCTAACCAATACCATCACATGGAGGAAAAAGAAAAATTTTGAATCTATTTAATCAAGGGCAAACAAAAAATGAAGCTCGATAAATAGTATAATCATCTATAAGAAGATGATAAAATTGTAATAAAAGAAAATTATCAAATTAAATGATAATTTAATTTGAAATTAAATCTTAAATTTTGAAATCCTCAAATTTGAAAATAAGAAGAAAACCTTTTTTTTTTTAGTGAATAATTGAATTGTATTTTTAATTAGATTCCAAACAACTCAAATTTAAAATTGAATTATTAATTTTAGGGGTTCCAAACCAACCTGTATATAATTATGCATAAGAAGACCAATATAAAATAAACTTGTCTTTTTTTTAATGAATTTAACTATTTTTTTATATATAATATAATATAATTGCTACAAATTAAAAGAGTTATGTTAATCATAATTAAATGAAAATTAAAAAAATATTTCATTAATATATTTTAATTCTACCATTAGTTAATTTTGTCAAATGAAATAGAGTGTTACTTTAAATATAAAATCAGATGTAGTATAGTATTTTAATACTTAAGAGGTTGAGTGTATTTTACCAAAAAAATCGAGACTATGAATCCAAAACCTTTAAACATAGTGGCCAAATTTCTGGACATTTGCATAACCTGCCAACTTGAAAATTTCAGATTGAGTTTGACTATATCTGTATGAAGTGCGTAGTCCCCGGGAACGATCCTTGAGAGGGAATTAAGAAGATGCGTTGATTTAGAAGGCACCAATATAAGAATATCTCGTATTTGAGAAGTAATCGCATACTCTAGGGAAACTCTTTAACCCTGTCTACGCCAAGCTACCTAAATTAGTCCAATAAGGCTGTACATATTGTATTATGAAAATTTCCAAGTTATCCCAAGGATCCGGATCCAGCAACATGACAAGTTATATTATACATTGTGATCATTCATTTATTTTGAACGGTTACAATGTATTCTTTATTTTTTCTATCTATTATGATTGTCTAAAATGAATAGATAGCCATCATTTTAACAACATAATCAATTATATTATTTATTAATATGATCAAATTTGCACTTCTTCTCACAATGGTTGCAACAAAAACTTTCACTCTCCTGGACCCATGCTTTCACCATGAAAGAAGCATAACATGGCCAAAAGCATCACGGAATAAAATGGATGAGGATCCCCTCCTTTTTCCATGGGAAAAGGAAGATCGTTTTCTTTGTATCTGGGCCATCCAAATCCTTGGACGACCCAGATCTTGCCACCTCATCAATAATATATAAAACAAAAACTCCTCCCCAATTTTGAAATTTCTCCCCCTTGCGTTTTCGGGCACCCATTTCCCACCTCCCTTTCTCTCATTTCCTCTGCCGATGATTGCCGCCGGTGGGCTCTTCTTTCCTCGTCCAACCTTGTCGGCGACGAAGAACAATGGTTGACGGACAAAGACCAAGTGAATTTCAAATTGAACTTTAAATCGACAGAGAACGACAGTTTTTGAGTTTTGATTGATAAGGTAAAATTGCATAGTTTCTTGCCCTTAATTTGTTTTTGATGACTATCAATTTGCATTTTGTCTGCTATCTTGGAAGATTTTGATGCAACTGAATGAGTTCTCTATTGTTACTGATGCCTCTCTCTCATGCTCTCAAACTGGTTATTGATGCAATTGAATGAGTTTGCTGCTTTGTAAATATTGGCAATGTGTGCTTCTTAATGGTCTTGCTTCTTCTGAAATAATTTTGCACTTTTGCAGTTTATTGATAAAAAGGCTCAATGGATGCATATTGACATGGCTGGTCCAGTGTGGAATGACAACTGAAATGGGTGTTGAAAAACGCCTCATAAATGCAAACTGAAATCTGGTATTAGAACAAAGTGAAGCAGAGAAGATGAGCCAAATGCATCTATCTTCTGGATTTCTGGTTCAATGAAGTTGGTTATATGAAAAAATTATCTTTAGGGACAAAACAGGTGGTCGGTTGATGCATGGTTTTTGAGCTTAATTCTGTGTATTCAAACATTTTGACATTTAAATAATGAGTAATAATCATACAATCTGAAAATTTTTATGACTACACTTTCTCTTTAGCCATTTGAAAAAGTAGCATATCACTTTTTTTGCTTTTACGACTATGTATGCAGGTTTAAAATAATCATATTCCTTGCAAATTAGTTTAGATTGGCATTTTTGTTCTTTACTACCTCTTGCTTCTTGGGTTATTAGTCACGTAAAACCATTTCCTGAAGGTGAATTATTATGCTTTTGACCAGTGTCTGAAGTATAAGACAGACCATACACAAGAGACTAAGAAGATGGAAAAACTCAATAATATATTCTTTGCTTTGATGGCTCGTGGTCCTGATGGTATAACTTACATTAAGCTTCTTTTAACTGTGACGCATTTAAACAGCTTTTCTTAATATGCATAAAAGTGAGACTGTCAAAGGCACATATATTTATTAACAATTTGAAACTATTTAAACATGATCACGATGTTAGCATATGCCGGAGTCTTAGGCGAGAATAACAAAACACCTTATAATGCTTGGTTTAAAGATGAGTGAATTTCAAACATGCTGGTTTATGCAGGTTGTACATTAATTTTCCTCAAATGGTATCATTTGGGATTAAAGATGATAGCCTACCTAAGCAGCCATTGTCTGAAACTGCAACTATCCATGCTTGATACCATGTTGAAATTGTATTGGTCGATGGTATATATTGCTTAAGTAAATGATTTGGATTCAGTAATTAAAGCCTACTCTTTTTCTTTATGGTTTAAATTAATCATAAAGCAAAACCGTCATAGATGTGTATGTAAAAGGTGCAGTTATATTAATAATGACCATGTGATATTCTTGCTAACTACCTGTATTAGGCTTCTCAAATGTGATATCCGTGTATTTCAATTCAATTACATTCTAATTGAAAGTGATCACTTTGAAATTGGTTGGAGAAATTGAAAAATTTTAGAGAGATGCCTGAAAAGATTTCATATTTTATTTGGATTTTGTCCCAGATAAAAGCTTCTTACTGTGCTATTCTCATACCCTCTATCCATTTTAGCATAAGCTTGTCATTAGGACTCTCTTAAATTTGATCTTTTCCCTTTGTTTTGGGTCATTGGATAGGAAAATGTGCTTGGCCACATTGCTTATTTAGACTCCATTTTACTATTGTGCTCTGATTTTTTCATTACTCTGGGATTAAATTTCTTGTTCTTCTGTACTTGTTGGATTTTTTCTTGTGTAATTTTAAAATATAAGAGATATAAGCAGCCATGTGCGGTGTTTTTCATGGGCAGGTTAATTATGGTTCCTAGTCTCTCCTTTCACTAGCTAACATATAATTCAAGTTTTCAAACATGTATTGCTTTTGTTTCAATTTTCTCTAAAAATTAAATGCAAGAACAGCTGGAATAGTTTGAAAGGATGGGCATTGATTAATTTCTGGGTTCTAGTTCCCAATGTACATTGTAAGCAGGTGACAAATTGTGAAACAATGAGATGTTAGTCTTAACCCCTGTATATTGGGAACAGAAATTGAAAGACTTGAAGCTACAGGAGTTAAGACTAACATCTCATTGTTTCACAATGCCATTTTCGCAGGATGAAACCATAGAGGAATTTTCAACTAGTTAGAGCCACTTGTGGCATCTCTCTATCAGATTGGCTAGGAATGAACCCAGTTTCAATTAAGATCACATACCCTGTTTCAATATTATGCACAAATCCTGTTTTGAAGATTACTAGTGTTTTTCTACAATAACTGCTTGAATCTTAGGATATTCATAGTGGGTACACATGGTCATGAGCCCACTTTGCTAATGATCCGGTACATCCACATTGTTATGATGATCCCAATAAATCATGCAGTAAATTAAATAAATTACCAAACAGTATTAAACAATCAATGAGAATAGTGTCTAACTAATTTCAATGAAAATAATGTTTTTATGCAATAACTGCTTGAATCTTGGGAGGTTCATATTGGGTGTACCGGGTCATGAGCTCACTTTACTAATGATCACGTGCATCCATATTTTTATGATGATCCCAAGATATCATGCAATAAATTAAATATAGTACCAGACAACATCGGTAACATTAGTAACATATATAAAAGCAAAAGTAGCTTAACTTCATTAAAATAACCATTAACTTAATTTAGTCATTACAAATTACAAACATCAGTAACATATGACTTGAAATAAAGATAATCACAATGTTTACAGCAAGTAGAATTATACACAAGACCAATAATTTGTACATTGTAGCAAATCATTTCCAAAAAAAACCTCAAAGTTCAACCTCCAAGATCAAAACCCAAATGAAAATAAACAACGGCAATGGCTACTGGCGATGAAGGCTACCAGCGACAATGGCTACCAACGATGATTATTGTAATGACACATCATAATAAAAACCCACGTCAGATTAATAATTTATTTACAAGATGGTATTCCAATTTTGTGATTATCTATTGGAATAAAAAAATTTTGGGATTCCTCTGCTGTAACAAATATAAAAAATTAAACTTTTGGGTATAAATTCTATATGGATGGGATAGGCATATCAGAAATTATTTTGGGTTTAATTTTTCAGAAATTGATACCATAGGATAACTTCTATATAAGAATAACATGGATAAACCACTTTATTTTATATTGACACTAGAGTAAAATAAACTATTTTGGTTTCATTCCCACATTTTAATGTAACTCTTCCCACAAACAGGACTAATTGTTCTTTTATACACTATCACAATCTACAACAAAGTAACCAAGATATCAATAACATAAGGCAACCCACCTTTTTTATTCCCCCATTTTTGATAAATAATTCACCTATATTATTGCTTTCAACCCATTACTCAATCTACTATCTAGAAAATCAGAAGATAGACAATCATATTTTTCAGAAGAGAAATAAAAAATACAATAGTAAAGAGGATTGACTTAAAATTTCTCCCTGAAAAACATGGACTATCCTTAAAGCTATAATGGTATAGAATCACTGATTGGAGTTTTTAACTTGAACACTATAATAGTATTTTTTTTTAACTTGTATTAATCTATACTATTATAGGATATATGGTATTGTGGTGGTCTGACAATAACTACCAGATAAAAATATCTCACAAATATTCATACTTCCAATTTTTAAGTAAAAAGAGGATAGTTTAAACTACCTATTATTAATCATAGTGGCTCGAACTTTCAGGATATCAAAGCATTGAAGAAAAGTACAGGTTCTAGAATTTCAAAGCATCAAATTTTCATCAAAAACTTTCACTCCAACAAATAATCGAGCTCTATCAACTATAGAACCCGTTCATAGTGGCTGGAAGACAAATGAAGGAGAAATCACACCCAAGAAGAATGACGGGACTAGCTGGAAAATGCAAAGGATCCACCGACGCTTATGGCTACTGGGGACGACGGGATACCGGCGATGATGGGCTACTAGCGATGAGTACCTACTGACGACGAGTATCTCCCGGCGACAGATTACCTTCAAAGAAAAAAGTGGCAGGAAGTCTTCATGTAAAACATACGGGGAATAAGGAACCAAATGGATAAATGGGAAAGAGGGAGAAAATTTGTGACAAAATTTATTTTTAAAATTATGAGGTGGCAAGATCTGGACCGTCCAAGGATTTCGACAGCCTAGATACAAAGAAAAGGATCCTCCTTTCCCCATGGGAATCCGTGTCCGAATAAAATCAGTCAATTTGGGGTCTTCAAAGCTCGAACCTATCCTTTTACCGTACCTCAAGGGAAATAGCAGTATTATGGGGAGCATTTTGAATCTTGCTGTAATACGTTTTGTTCTCAAGGGTGACTTTTTACCAAAAATTAAAGGCGGTTCATAATAATTTTTGTTTTATTATTTTTTAAAGTAATTATAAAAAATGATTTTATAGAATAAAAAAATAAAAATTTTGTTTTAGTAAAAATATTTTTTATCAATTATTTTTTATGTTTTTTAAAAAATAAATGACAAAAATAAGTTAAAATATAAAAAATTGTTATTTATTTTTTATTTTTTAGTTATTATTTTCAGAAATAATTTTTAAAAATAACTGATAAAAATACTTATGTAAATAAATTTTTTTATTCTCATAAAATAAAAAAAATTAATTATTTCAAACAAACCCTAAGTCTCATAAATCCAAATTTGCTGACACGTAATCTACATATTGAAAAGTAAAGACGTTGGTTGGCCTTCTTTACTTTGAGAATTACTTGTCATGCGTAATAGAGTAGCCATCCAGTCCCGAACATCCTGTGGTTGTATACATTATGTTCTTAAAGATAACCAAGAACCAAATCATACTGCTCTCGCAAAAGGACGATGTAGAAATAAGTGATTAAGGGCATGTTGGGGGAATTTTTTTTGAAAAAAATATTTTCAGAAATAATAATACTTCTTAAATAAAAAGCTTGTTTGAATGAATTTATATAAAAAAATAGTAAAAAATATTTTTTTAAGCTAAAAATTATATCTTCAAATAAAAATTGATGTAATTGATGAAAGAGAAAAATGACTAATCATCTTTCAATAAAATTTTTTGAACAAAAATATCATTTTTAATAATTTTACCAATGATAAATATTTTCATATTTTTACATTCAAACGAATTTTTATAATTTAAAAATAATTTTTAATTATTACATTTAAATACAAAATAACTTTTATTTTTAATAAAAAATTTTAATTAAAATACCTTTATAAAAGTAATAATTTTAAGCCCATCCAAATACACTTAACTATCTCTTCATCTTGTATCTATTAGATGACAATGTTTAAGCTCAACTCTAACTGGCAAAATACGATTGCGTAGTCTATATAAGAATACAATTATTTTATAAAAAAATTGTTTTCATATCTTTTTTTTACATTTCTCCTATATTTTTTTCTTAATTATTAATATATTATAAAATAATAATAAATATAATTAATAAATAATAAAAAATAATATATATAAAAAAATAAGAAAATAATATGGGAATAATAGTACTCATTATTTTATTCGTAGGTTCAGCCTCCATAATTATCCCCATGGAAAATCATTCGATAGGATCACATGCTTATTAAGGGGGAAAGTTTGGTACGACGGTCACATGTACAACCGTCTCTCACAACAGGGGCGCTGGCCCCACTTTACAGGCGTGGGGGCTGCGCCCCTGTATTAGAGACTGTTGCATACTTTTATCCACCTATTAGGATTCACCTGGTGTACATATTGGTTCTCAGGAGTGAGTATTGGTGGTTTGGTTCGGTTAATGAATCAAGCTGATCATCAAACCAATTAAATTTAAATGATTTGGTTTGGTTCGAGTTTTTTAAAATTTAACGGTTTGGTTCAGCTCGGTTAGTCAGTTTTTAAAATTTTATTTAAATGTAATAATTAATATATATTTATTATATATATATGTATTATAAATTATAATATTATATAACTATATTTTATAAATAATAAATTTTATATTTTACATATATTATATATATATAATTAATTAAGTATAAACGATTTAGTTCGGTTAACCGCGGTTTAAATTCAAAACCATTAACTGAACCATGTATGGTTCAGTTAAGATACTATTTAACCGAACCATTCAATGATTGGTTTGATTAATTTTTTATTCGATTCAATTTGATTTAGGTAAGTTGACAACCAATTACATACCCCTAGTGGTTCCATATCTTTCTTAGTATATAGTCCAGTAGAACTCGGACTCCAATAAATACATTCCTCTGCACCATACTTGAATTTCAAGTTCAAAATTTGTTGGGCGACATCCAGAAGATATAAGGACTGAATCTTCGAAATGTTCCATGCTTTTGGAGTAAATTATATAGCTTTTACTCATTCACTAAATTGCCTCTCACTCATAATGCGGATGCCTTCGTCTTTCTCTCGCGAACTTCACTGTTCTTTCCACATGTTGAACTCGCCAATGCTCCCAAGTACTTCTCAAATTTTGGTACTCAATAGAAAGGAATGCCAGTTAACCGAAAGAGTTTTTGGCCCCTCAATGCAACAAAGTGGTCTAGTTGTTTGTTATTTTTATTTTAGCATTTTAGATTTGAGAGGTTATTTAAGACCTGATTAGATGTCCTTTAAAAATTTATTTTTATAAAATGAAAAAATGTTATGAAAAAAAATATATTTCAGTAAAATAAAAATATTTTGCTTTCGAATTCAATAAATTTGAATAAAAAAATGTATTTGATTGTAAAATTGTAAAAAGACTTTTGTTTAATAAAATTACTAAAAATGACATGTAGAAAAAAAATTTTATAGTGTTTGAATAAAAATAACTTATAATATAAAATTTTTTGAAATTAGAGATTTTTAGTTAAAATAAAATGAAAAATTTTAAATTAAACAAATTTTAATGGGATCAAAATTTTAATTTAATGTTAAAATAATAAAATGAATATATACATGACTAAAAATAATAATTTTTAAAATAAAATAACAATTTTGTAAAAATAATCCTAAACAAAAGCAAATTAATAAAAGAAATAATATAACTGTATTACAAAAAAATTGATTAAGAAAGTATTTTTCACAAAATATACATACTTAAAATTAAATTTTTAATCAAATACATGTTTTTAATTAAATATACAAAGCCGAGGGCTGAGGGTCAAAAATCGGGGAGCAAAATGATATATCCTTCTCTTACTATTAGAAGCTACATTTTTTGTATTCTTATTTAATAAAAAAATTTCATTCTCAACTAATTTCTCATTCTGGACAGAAAGAGAAAGGAACGCACAAGTAAGTAACAGAAGACATTCTTTTTCAAAAAAATTGCATTCTCCTCAAGCAAAAGGAGAAACGAATGGGGCCTTAATATATTTATATTTAGAATATTTGATGGCATTTAAAATGTTTTTTTATTGATATTTTTATTGATAGCAATGTAACATTGAGAGGAGTAAATATGTAAACCAGCAACGATGAAGTATCTAGCACTTAATGCTAAGAAATGTGCATCTTAAGCTATGTTTTACGGGCATGACATTTAAAATGTTAGACACCCTCATTTTAGGGCTTGTTTAAGATTTTTGAAAAGAATGAAGTGAGGACGGAGACAATAACCACTTTATTATTTGGATGTTCGCAATGATCATTGATGGTGTGGGATATCCTTATATATTATTTATTTTAATACATAATAAAGGTAAAATAATTAAATTTTGGATTATTGCATTTTTAGTCCTTCTAATTTGTCAAAGTTACAATTTTGGTCCTCTTAGTTTCATCTTGAACAATATGGCCCCTCTAATTTTATCAAAATTACAGTTTTGATTCTTCAGAATGAAGGTAGGGGACCAATTTTGTAACTTTGCTATAGTTTTGATGAAATTAGGGAGACCATATTGTTCTTAATGAAACTATAGAAACTAAAACTTTAACAAATTATGAGAACAAAAAATGCAATTAAGCCTTAAATTTTTAATAATAATCCAAATCTTCTTATCTCTCAATTTAGAAGGTTTGAAAATTGAAGTGTGGAGTGAGTTGGGAGGGGTTGAGAACACATCCTAACCCACTCCACTCTATTAATGAAAACATATCCAAACAATAATTTTGATCTTTTTTTCACTTCACTTCATCTTTTTTTTTACTCCACTTCATCCTTCTAAATAAGCACTTACTTGATATTTTATTGATGATCGATCAACTAGCCAAACACTTAAAGCATGCTTCCCATATGCTAATACAGTGATTCAAGGTTACTTCTATGGTGATTGTGCAAGATTAAGACAATTAGTACCTAGATGGAGAGATGATCACTAAGGACTAGGACAGAAGCCATTGTGTTATTGTGTGGCAGAATTGAGAATGTTTGAGGTGATGAGAGTTGGAAGTGTATAAGAGTTGATGAAGTAAAGTGAATATACATTGAAATGGTGGGCATATAGTGTATAAATAGGTCTATGAGGCGGTTAGAACTCTAAGGGTATTTAGGTCATCACCTATAGTCATGTAAGATCTAACTTGTTAGCTGTATAACTAAAAACCCAAAAAATGCATTGAGATATTTGAAGATCGGTAGAGTAAAATATTATTTTAGTCCCTCACTTTTAGAAGTGTTATTAGTTTAGCCCCTGAATGTAAAGTTTTCTAAACAATGTCTCTCACATTTTATTTTCGCATCATTTAAATCCTTCCATCAATATTCTATTTAGCACACTAAGAGAAGTACTTTTATGTCCACGATAAGGCAACTTGAAATGCCAACTCAAACCCAAATAACCCATTTCGTCCTTGACTTTTGTGTATGTTTTCAGTTTAGTCCCTAACTTTTATGAACATTCTCAGTTTAGTTATTAATTTTTGTGCTTGTTCTCAATTTAGTTCCTAAGTAAAAGGCTCATATCTGGAGTAAAATACTATTTTCGTCTCTCACTTTTGAGAGAATTCTCAATTTAGTCCCTGAGTGCAAAGCATTCTCAAAGCCGTCCCTCACTTCTCATTTTTGCATCATTTAAATCATTATATAAGGATTCCATTTAGTACACTAACAAAAGTTCTTATATGTCAATGACATAGCAACTTGAAATGCCAAGTCAGACCCCTAACTTGAAACAGCACAAAATGCAACGTTTTGATTAAAAAGAAAAAAGAAAAAGAAACCAAACCTTCCCGCTACCAATCGTGGAAGAACGAAGCTACCTCACTACAGGAAGGGAAATTAGTGCCAATCGTGGAAGAACGAACCTCACTCTAAGGAATCTCTTCTACCCCAGAATGAATTGTATAATCTCAAACAACTTGCTTGAAAGTTGCTAGTTTGTAAAAATCATACCCACTTCAAATCTTACATTTCCATGCCCAACCTTATCATTGAATTCAAGCCACTTCATCTTTCTCTTTTCACCAAGTTCTCCTTCATCAGAATCTACCTCACTATTTAATTCTTCAGACTCATACTTATTTTCACCCACCATCATCATCTTGTTTAACACCTACTACTACATTTTCTTCATTTACTATGAAAAAATGTTCATTACCATGCTACTACTCTATGTACTTGTCAAATAAGTCATCATCATAGTCTTCTGAGAAGCTTCCACAAGCTTTATATGACTCATCAGCACTACTATCATCATAATTGATCCTCATAGTCTTCATTAGGAGGATCAATAGGTGGTGCTTCAATTTGGCCTTCAATTTGGCCAACATTTGTCACCAAATCTGGCTATTTTCAGGCAGCTGGTGGCATACCTCTATCCTCCATACATACAAAACCTAGAGATAAAACCACAAACATATAGACTATAATTATTCAAACAGTCCCTATACAAACAAAACCACAAACACTTGGACTTCAAACCCCACCAAACCCCTCATTTTCAGAGATAAAAGCTTGAAAGTTTTTTGCAAATGACGACCAACAATGGGTAGTCAATTGACACTGCAACAATAGTTAAATAAATCACATGTTAGTCCTACTAAACCCGTTAATAGACAAACAAATTCAAACAAGTTTCAACCTTTCAATAAAGAAATTGAATGGGACCACAATTAACTCAAATTATTTGCGAATAACATTAAATAATGCATGGGACCACGGGGGAAAGAGAAAGTAACAATTTTTTGAGATAATAACTTAGATATTGAACATTGAAAAAGGGGAGAAAGAGAATCTACAAACCTGCTGCACACTGTTCTTCGATGGAATCCTTCAATGGTCGTGATTTCTTCTAGGTTTTGCAAAAGAGATTCCTTATAATGAGGCTCGTTCTTCCACGATTGGCACCAATTTTCCCTTCCGCAGTGAGGCTCCTCTATTCTTCCATGATTAGTAGCATGAAGGTCAGGTTTCTTATTTTTTTTTATCAAAATGCTGCGTTTTGTGTTGTTTCAAGTTAGAGTCTGACTTGACATTTCAAGTTATTATGTCATGGACACAAACACTTCTATCAGTGTACTAAATGGAATTCTAACGGAAGGATTTATATGATGCGAAAATGAGGAGTAAGTACGATTTTGAGAATGCTTTGCACTCAAGGACTAAACTGAGAATGCTCTCAAAAGTAAGAGACGAAAACAATATTTTACTCCATATACGAGCCTTGTATTCAGGGACTAAACTAAGAATGTGCACAAAAGTCAAGGACAATACTGAGAACTTACACAAAAGCCTGAGACTAAATTGAGAACAAAAGAAAAAAGTCAAGGATGAAATGAGTTATTAGAGGTTTGACTTGACATTTCAAGTTACCATGTCATGGACATGTAAGTACTTCTATTAGTGTGCTAAATGGAATCTTGATATAAGGATTTAAATGATACGAAAATGAAAGATGAGGGACTTTTTTTAAAAGACTTTATATTTAGGAATTAAACTGAGAATGCTCTTAAAGTGAGGGACTAAAACAATATTTTACTCGAGTTTACATTGTTGATCCTACATGGCAAAAGTCATGGAAAGGGTTAATTGTTATGAAATCTCATGTGAGTAGTTGTGAGACTGGTTTGGACTTGGGCTTGGTTGAGAGTTAGTCTATTGGTTTAAGACATATTATATATCATCACTTACATATTATTTACAACTTTTAATTTTCATAAATATGATAATCTTACACAATTTAAAATTTTATATTCAAATTAATGCTTTAAAAATTAGATCAATTATTAAATTGATGGAAGAAGTGGTTCACGGTTCATTGGTTCAATATTGGTCGAACTTGTAATAAATTTTATATATATTATATAATGTAATATATTAATAATATAGTACAAAAAAGTAATAATTTAATATGAAAGTAATAAAATAATACATGTTAATATATATAAAATATTATTAAATTACTTAAATATACATAAAATAAGCTTAGAATGATAAAAAATATATGTATTATATTCATTTATATTAAAAATAATTAAAATAATATTATTTTGAACTTAAAAATTTATAAAAAATAATACTAAAACAATGTCATTTCGGTAAAAGAAAATAAAAATAAGAAAAAACAGAAAATCGTTGACTAGTCCAATTTTCTAATTTTGTCCGTTCATTCATTTTTAGTGGTCCATTGGCTAGTTCACTAGATTCTAGGTCTACCCAGCGAGTCTTATTTGATTTTTTATGCGTTGATTCAAAGTATTAGAGATTATGAAATATCAATATATTCAATGAATTTTTAAAAATTAGATTGAATTGACATAATATTTGACAAAATTATTCACTGGTGCCTAATAGGCCATCAAATACTTACGTGGTGTTTTATGGGACCATATTCCTATATGGAGCTAAAATACTATTTATCATCATTTTTTTATTTATAAAAAATAGTTATTTAGTTTATAAAAAATTATTATTATATAATAACCATTTTTTATAATTAAATCATCATTGTTTATAACATAATAATAACTTTTTAGAACTAAATAAATATTTTTTATAAAAGATAAAAAAAGATGAATAGTATTTTAGCACCATATAAGAATAAGGTGCCTCATTAGACACTAATAAATACTTTTAATTGAATGACAATTTTGTTTACATATTTATAAAAATATTATATTTCATAACAATTTTTCATGACTTTATTTTTTTTACTGCATAAAAAATTTTAAAAATAATACATCAAAATAGTATCAATCAATAAATTAAAATCTCATTAATATCGTTCTAAAATATTGCGTTTTTAAAAATATCATAATTTATTCTAAATTTAAATAGTTTTAAATTCTTGTACCTCCAATTTAGAGATATTATATTTGAGAATAGTTTCTCCATATTTTACTTTCCTCTTAATATAATTTTAAAATACACTTTTAGAATTAAAAAAATAATCATAAGGCATCTTAATTTAATACAATACTCAATTGATAGCAAAAAAAAAAATCAAATGGTTTATCTAATGCTACTAAACAACTTTCCTTGGACTATTCGGATCATGATTCTCGTCGTCCAGTGTAGCTTAGCATTTGTTTCAATTTGAAATTTTGATTTATTAGGTGTTGGTTTCATCATCATAGTGTCTGGTGTTTGTTTTGTATATGAAAGAAATTGCCAGACCTTGTTTTTTTGGTTAAAATTACCAGACCTTTAATTAATCCTAATTCATCATAATAATTAAAAAAATTAGAAAAAGGTAAAGAGAGTCAATTTGAGAAGTTGAGTTCTGTTGCGTTGTCTTTTCAATTTTAATTTGCCAAGCGAGGGGGAAAGGTAAAATGTGGAACGTACCTTTCACGTATTTACAGATTTGCCTCTCAGGTTTCTTAATTTACATTTGTATCCTTCCCCCTCCCAGATTAATTTGAACATAAGCATTATCGTGACACTACGCAGATCGTGAAAGCGCCTCTCTCTCTCTCTCTCTCTTCTCTATACGCCTTTCGTCTTTGCTGTGTCCCCACTTTGTCTTTGGGCTTTGGCAATCTCACAGATCTTCAGGCAAATGCTTCGGTGCTGTTGGAAGCTGAGAAGGAAACGAAGCCTTCGCTCTTTGTCTCAGTGGCATTAGCATTACGCTTGGTACCAAAATTTTTTGATGCTTATGACACACTCTCTCTGGGTATGTGCGTATAAATTCGTCTAGTTTAATTGTGAAGTAACAACCAGAACAGGTGTAAGAAGTGCAGGGCAAAGGTGAATGAATGGTTTTGGGTTACTTGTTCTTGTAGTCTGAAGCAAGCTATTCTCTTACTACAAAAGAGATTAAAATATCCCTTTCGAATTAAGGTTAGGTTTGTCTTTGTAGCTTTTCACTCTTTCTGTTCTTGCTTCTTTTTGATCTGTGGGTACACCTACAGAGTTGAAATTTCTAACATCATTTACTAAAAAATTATGAGTTCTTTAAATGGAAGCAGATACAGTTGTGGGTAGTGAAGATCTGGGGATCTTAGTGGACACAATTAGATCGTTTGAATGTTTGAAGTTCGGGGCTGCTATTCCTGTCTCAACTGCAATTGCTAGGGTTTTGGATTCCTGCATATTGCAATAATATTTGTTTGCCGATGACTACCAAACGGGCCTACAAGCTGCGTATCCTTCACGTTTTGAATTCTCATAATTGGGTTATTAGAAATGCTCATGTTTGTTTGATCTGTGCACGCTGTCCTTCAATTTTGGGTTATTCACTTGGCTTTTTGCTTTAGATCTCTCTCCACTGCCAACCTTGTTATGATTTTGGTGTCCTTGTGTTATACTTGCCCATATGCTAAACTTTCTGGCATCAAGTATCAATTAGTTGTCCTTAACAAGTCCTGTGCAGAGGAATTTGTGGCACATGCTTCCACTGTTAATTGCCTCAAGATTGGAAGGAAGTCATCCAGGGTTCTTGTCACTGGAGGAGAAGATCACAAGGTCAATCTTTGGGCTATTGGTAAACCTAATGCCATACTGGTTCGTTCTGCTGATCCCTTTCTCCTTAAATCTGAATTATGATAATATTTTTCCTGGATACAAAGATTTCATGTCATTTATGCTATGGATTATATCTTTGCTTTGCCTTACGTGATACTGAACTTTTGGGGGCATCCATATTTTGTTTTTTTGGCCTGCATGGTAACCAATGAACGGGGAATTAAATGGTGCTTGGATGGTTTTGCATGAGATTTAGAGGTTTGTCTAGGTAGTATGGAAAGTGTCATATCATTATCATAATATTCAATTCTTCGCAATCATTGTTTTTTCTGTTATTTAGGGCTGTTCTCACATTGTGGCAGTTTTATGTTTTAACTTTCGTTCTTGAATGCTTAAGAACAATATTTATCTGTCACCTGACATGGGTGTCATGCGTGGACTATATTCTATGAAATTAATATTTTTTGTTTGAGATGTGGTTTTGTCTTGAGAACTTGGAGCAGTTCTTGATTTAGGGAGGAAATAGGAAGGCAAGGTCATGTTGATATGCTACATGTTGATGGGGTTTGGTGTAGTTGGTTGGAGAGAAATGCAAGAATGCCAAGAATTTTAAGGCAAAATTTTATGTCCTTGCAGCTACTACAGGACTGGATTGTCTCTTTGGTATCTATATGGTGTTGGGGTTTTAACGGGGTTTCCCTTCACAGATATTCAAAGAGATTGGATTATTCCTTTGATCCATTTTGTATTTGTTTCCTTATCCTTGTTTTTATCTTACATTAGGGGACAGATATCTTACCCTCTCCACTTTTACTTACTTCTTTCTCTTATTATTTACAGAAATTGTCAAGAACCATTCAAACCAAAAGCTTAAGCTGTTAAGTGAAGGCCTATGAATATAGTGTTATTATAATCTCTAACATGCTTCCTTAGGCTTGAAGTGTGGACAAAGCACAGGCCCCCCCAAACCATGTGCTAAAATTTTAATTTAATTATGAAGAATGGGCTGGTAGAAATTGAACTCCTGACTGTTTGGTTATAAAGGCTCTAATATCATGTCAAGAACCATTTCAACCCAAAAGCTTAAGCTGTTAGGTGAAGACCCATAAATATAGTTATTATTTTATTCTCTAAAAGGAACTTTTTCTTTTAACGGCCAAAAGAAAGAGCATTATGTATCTGTTTTTAGTCTAAGAATTGTTTCTCCTTCTGCAGAGTCTATCAGGACATTCCAGCGGAATAGATTCTGTAAGCTTTGATTCCTCTGAAGTGTTGGTAGCTGCAGGAGCTGCAAGTGGTACCATCAAACTTTGGGACTTAGAGGAGGCAAAGAGTATGCTGCTGCTTGCTATTTACTTTAATGATCTAAAACACTGATGAAACTAAAAGAGATTTGAGTGGTCTTGTAAAATTTAGTATCTTCATTATATAATGTTTGACTTATACTGATAATTTGAATGTGTGGCTTGCAATGTTTTTCTTGTAGTTGTTCGCACTCTAACTGGTCATAGGTCCAACTGTACATCAGTGGACTTCCATCCATTTGGAGAGTTCTTTGCTTCTGGCTCTCTAGACACAAATCTTAAAATATGGGACATCAGAAAGAAGGGTTGTATCCATACTTACAAGGGCCACACTCGAGGGGTCAATGCAATTAGGTTTACCCCAGATGGACGTTGGGTTGTGTCAGGCGGAGAGGACAATACTGTGAAGGTTAGAATCACTTTTCTTAATTCATGATATTTGTGGAGTCAGATTCCATAGCAAGGCCACTAATGATTAATCAACATAAAGTAATTTGAAATTTTGAACTCTGTATGATCTGTGTTCTTTGAAACTCACTTGCTTACAGAATCAAATTACAAAATTATATGCCAGAATTTCCAAAGAAATACTGAAATAGTTGTTACTATTGTATATCAAATATGAGACACGAAAGTAAACAGTAATACTAGCCCACAAAGATATTTCCATGTTTTTCCTTCCAAATACCAAAAATTGAGAACCACTATTCAAGCTTGGTCCACGTTGGGGAGTTTGTAGGTCATAGAATAAAGACTGGTGGGTAAAATGAAAAAAGTACATGTAGACTTGTATGAACAATGGATGCCTTAAAAGATAAATATGAAGTTTAAATGTCTACTATATATGACCATTATGCTTCTAATATTAAATGTGGGCTCATAAAGAGAGAACAAATCTGAGGATATGGGGGTCAGTGAGTGGGACAGTAAGAGAGATCATCTAGTCAGTTGGGATTTTTCTGTAAGCCTAGAAGAGGGAGAGGGATTTGGGTCTGGGTAATTTGGTTTCTATATAAATTACTTTGGCGTGTAAGCAGCTATGGTATTCTTCCTCAAAATAAAATTCATTATGGTACCAAGATGATTAGTATACTGTTTGGCTTGCATCAGAACGGGTGGGAAACTTGTGACTACTGGGTGCAGAATGCTCCTTTTTCTGATATATTTCCTCATCTTTATTGTTTCTCTTCTTTGCACCAGTCCTCTTTGCTAATTTTTTATAGTGTTCAGGGTTCCCTGTCTAGAAATTTGAATGACAGAAAAATTGAAATCCCTGTTGATTTTACTTGAAACAGCACCCTTTATATCTGCTCTTGATATGGAGGGTTTGGACTTTCGATTTCTCCAATGTGCATTATAAGAGATCTTACTTTCAGTTTAATCCATCTATTGCTAGTTGTTTCTTTCCAATCCCATTTAGAAATCCAAATCATTCTAAAAGCCAACATAAATCTTTCATTTGGATTGTGGTATTTGTCAAAGATCATTTCAACCCAAAAACATATGCTATTAGGAGAAGGCTCATGAATAGTTTTTATCATTTCTAACGCGTCCCTTCACAGGAAAACCACCTTTGGGCTTGAAGCATAAACAAAGCACAAGCCCACCGTACCTTGCATTGAAATTTCAATTCATTTATGAAGAATAGAGGTGACAAGGATCAAACTTCTAACGGCTTGGTCTTAGAGACTCTGATACTATATCAAATATCATTTCAACTCAAAAGCTTAAGCTATTAGGAGAAGGCCCATGAATAGTTTTCAGAACTTGTTTGGATTGGCTTATTTTTAGGAAAAAAGTGCTTTAGTTGGAAAAAAAAACTTCAAGCATATAACTTTGGTGGTTGGATAAGCTTTTAATAGGATTGTTCCTAATGACTTGTTGCTGATTCAAAGGCCACACTCAGCACTTGCTCTGGATATGTGCAATATTAGTTGCAAAAGCTTAGGAACCACTATTCATTTGTTTTTACATTGCCTAGTGGCTAACTGTATTGGAATTGGCCTTTTTGGAAAATTTGGAGTCTGGTTTGTCCTATAAATTTTGGGCGATTTTCATTTACGATGTCCAGAGTTTTTTGTAGGAATAAGAAGGCCAACGAATTGTGTAGGTGTGTATTCTATGCTCTACTATTTGGTGCATCTGGTTGGAAAGAAAGTCTTACATTTTTAAGAATAAGTTTCAGCTCTTGCCTTTGTAATAGGGTAGGGTTGCTTACTCAGCTTCTCTTTGGTGTACAGCCTAATGGTATTTTCGGGGGTTCTTTTGACATGCAGAGGGACTCGAAAGCTTTTTGCTTTGAGCTGTTCTTCTGTTTCCTTTTGGTTTTTGTTCTTTATTAGCTGCTTTTAAAAGATACCTTATCTACCCACTCAGCCAATATTTAGAGGCTGAAGGAAAACCTACACCACTCAGCCCTTCTTACATTCGTTTATTTATAATACTATGAATTAGAGTTTTAAGTACAAGATAAACTTCTAGAGATAAGAAAAAACATAAAATAATATGATTACTAATAAAACTAGAAGACTAATCTAATATTTAGATGTCTTGAAAAATAGGATTAAAGCCAATATTTAGAGGCTGAAGGAAAACCTACACCACTTAGACCTTATACATTCCTTTATTTATTATACTATGAAATAGAGTTTAAGTACAAGACAAACTCCTAGAGATATAAGCAGAAACATAAAATAATATGATTACTAATAAAACTAGAAGACTAATCTAATTAGAAGATAACTCTGATGAATCCTTTATTGAAAAAAAGGTTGAGAAAAATTATCCACCAAGGTGTGGCTATTTATTATTTATTTAATTTTGATGGAAAAAGAAACTTTATTAGAAAGAGAGTTACTTTAATGTACAATAAGACATCCTCCTAATAAATAAGAGACAAGGAAACAACACATGATTCTAAACAGCTAATAATGCTGACCAATCCCTATTCATATCTGTCAAAGAACTCCATTGAAACAGCTGTGAACAGTATGCCAAAGGGAGGCTAGAGATACAATCCTGTCCCATAAATAATCTAGAGACGCCGACACACCCTTAAAAGTCTGAGCATTTCTTTCTAACTAGATACACCAAATTACAGCGAACACTGCACATTGCCACAAAAATTTTGCATCTTTATTGTGACCTAAACCTTTATACTGGACAAATAAGAACTGATCCAAACTCTCCAGGCATACCCAAATCTGTCCAAACATAGCAAATAGCTTATTCCATATCGAAGTTGCCATACTACAATGTAAAAACAAGTGCGCAATTGTTTCAAAATTGTAGCAAGCACCACATGTTTGCGTTACTCATGTTATTTGTGTTTTCCAAACTCCATATGAAGTTCGATTGAAAAATGAATCATTATCTTTAGACAGTTATCTATTAAGCAAGCCACTTTTGCTGTATGTTTTTGTTTGGGCGCATTTATATTCATTTGTGTGTGCCCATTCAATTGTGTCTGCTTCTTGCTATTGAACTTTGGATGAAGGCTAAGCTGCTAAGGTATAACTATGAGATGGAAGGTTTGAGAAATTTGTGTGTTGTGATATTGATAAATTTCTTAAAGTGTGTCTTAATTTCTTCTCTTCAAGATGCTCCACATATGCTTGCATAGTTTGCACTCTGGTTAGTTGTGTGGCTCTACTTATTGTTGTGAATCTATGCACTTGGATTAGGAGTTCACAGGTAGGAAAATGTGTTCGATGCTGGGTAATTATCATCTGCTAGTATACATTTAATTTTCACTGACTTCAGTATGTGACTTCTGGATAGTTTGTAAAGTTCCTGAGTACAAGTCATTGCCTTAGTGTTTAACCTGTAATATATGTATCTTAATAGCACTGTTATAAAATATGGTTAATGCATATGGCCTTAGCTGTATAGCATACTTTAGTGGGTAAATGGGAATCTAGTGATTTGTTTAATTTTATGGAAAGTAAAATGTATGTTTTTGCAGTTGTGGGATCTGACTGCGGGGAAACTCTTGCATGATTTCAAATGTCATGAGGGCCAGATCCAGTGCATAGATTTTCATCCCCATGAGTTTCTACTAGCAACGGGTTAGTCTTACTTCTCTTATAAAAACAGTACCTTAATTAGTAAGTCTGCAGTTTCTCTTACTTCTATGAAGTACTTGCAACATTCTCATTTTTTTCTGTTTAACTAGTTGGCAACTTATCATATCTGTTTTCTATGCTTTTAATACATATTTTAGAAAAGAACTTATTATTAAAGAGCTGCTGATGCGAACACATGTGAAGTGAAACTGCACTTAGAAGAGGGCACCATGTTATTTTTATTGTTACTATTTATTAACGATATTATTATTCTTAATTTCATTTGTTATCATTATTGTTTGATTTGTTTCTTTTGTGATAATCATGCATAAATATTTGTGACCAATGATTTATCCATTAACACATACTTTGGTTGACTCAGGAAATAAACAGTTATGATAACTGTATTGAAACATTTGTTAGAAAATCTTCAACCTCAGCTATCACCTCCATTTAATAGAGAGAATCATTATAGTGTGACCAATTTTATTTCTTCTTGTGAATCATGCCTTATTGCCTTTGGAATATCAGGCACCAACCTTTTAGGTCAAAGAATGAGATATTCTGACGATGTAAATGATTTTTACTATTATAATTGCATTTGCTGAGGACAAGTAAGATTTGTAAATTAAATTGACAGGAATGGTGTACCAGCAATGGCAGACAACCTGGCTTCTATAATTAATATTTCATGCATGGGCTATGCTAACTTGAATACGTGTAAATTTTAGCGTTCATGCTTTATGGTGTATGAATAGATTGATGTGGTGGGGCTATCACATCTAAAGTTTTATGAGAGAACTAAATAAATCTTGAAAGGATTTTTGTTTCTTTCCTTTCTTGAGCTGTTAACTCACTGGGAATTTAGTGGCCAGAGACTGCTAATTTTTGCAAGGTACTTATTACATATGGCGAAGCACATTGAAAATCGGTGCTTTGAAGTTTGTTTAGGGTATATTGCACAGGAATTTGAAGATGGTTGGTTTCGTTTAGGGTGACAAGCTTTGACATTTGAATTTTTGCTGGAGAACTCAATGGAGATTGAAAAGGGTTGTGAACAGTTCAGCAAACAGTAACATGTGGATGGATGGATTTTGAAGCAGGTTGAGAGTACTGTTTCAAACATTTGAGATTAGGTTGGTTATGAAAGAGGTTAGGTCAAGGTCTTAATATGATAAAATGCAGAAATTAGATCAAATGTGGGACACTTGGCTTCAGAAATGCAATCTTTCTGGTGTCATGCTAGTATGAGAATGCATTGCTTGATGCAAATAAAAGGAGCTCCATGGCTGCTGAAATTCTTAATAATTTGTTCTTTATTGGTTTGAATTTTATTTCAATAGGATTTAAGATTCATTCTTTACACAATCCATGGACCAAACTACAACCCTTTAAAGATGCGTGAACTTTAAAGATGTGTGATCTTTGAATTCTTATAGAAATAGAATAGCAACTTTTTTCTTTTGTTTGATAGAAGAATAAATTTTATTACAGAGAAAAGAAATTACAACTTGTTGGAGGATAAGAAGTCCCCAAGCAAGGTGGAAAAAAACAAAGAACGAAAAAGGAAAAGAAAAGTCCTAGCAAAGCTTAAAATCATAGTAGGGCTGCTCAATCTCTTTGCATATATGTTATTGTGACCCCCCTAAAAAAACCATGTGCTGAACACCAAAGGGACACCATATGAACAATTCTATCCCATAATTCATGTAAGGGCATAGTTACGCCCTTGAAGATGCTGGCATTCCTCTCCAACCAAACAAACCAAAGAATTCCAAACACTGCACATTGCCACAAAACTTTATTCTCCTTCTTGTTACCAAAACCTTGGAAGTGAATTAAAAGGAATTGCTCCAAAGTACTAGTTGTTAATAGCCATAGCGCATGTGTAGCGACAAGGGCTAAAAAATACTATAGTGCATAGCGTACATCGTTGCACAGGCTACATGAAAATATAGTGAACATTACATTAAATATCAAAAAATATAATTAAGCCAACTAATATATACAAAAAAACTAAACTCACCATAAAAACATAAATCATAACAACGTAATAACCATCCATAATTATTCACAAATGATAATATCAAGCACTTAAATCATAAAATGATGTCTATCCCTAGTGATCCCTCCACTCGTAACTTAATTACAAAAGTTGCATGTAACTTTTTTCCTATTGCTAGGATTTGCAAGGTGACAATATTTCCAAGTAATGTCTATACTCTTGGAAGAACTCATGTTGGTTGAAATTTGAAAAACCCAAAATGAAATCAACAAAACACAATAAGAAATTATAATGATTTTAATAATAGGTTTTGGTAATTGAAGAAAAATAATATTGAAAAACGAAGAGTATTCAGAATAAGAAATGTATGCAATGGGGGACAGCAGCACCAGCAGTACCTCAGCCTATGCCACTGGCTGCAGATGCAAAAGGATGGGGCTGGGCTTGAGATGAAGTAAGAAAGAAGTGAAGAACATAGACACAAGTAAGGCACTAAGGCACTGGAGGGTTTTTTAATTTATTTTGGTTGTAGTGCACATAGCGCATGCTACAGCCATAGCCATATAGTGCATGTAGCATGACTACAGCTAGGCTACATGAAAACTGCTAGGCTACAAGTGTAGCGTAGTGCTAGGGGTCATGGCGGGCCATAGCGCATAGTGCGCGGCTATTGATTCAAATTTCTGAAAAAATGAAAATTTCAAGAAATATTATGTTGTGCAACAGTGAAAAAATTCTGGATGGGTGAGTTATGCAATAGAATGGCAATTTATGAAACCAATAAACCATTTAATGCTACAGGTGACTAACAATCAGAATTAAATATCATAAGGTTTCTCATTATAAGATTCATAAGACCACTGTTTTAAAAACTGAAATGACTGGAAAAATTGGGAATTGGTTGCCTGGCTGGTCCAATAGACCCTATAAAACGGGTGCAAAACTTGGTAACCCCATGGTTGAATTGGAAAACCTGGTCAGGTCAGCAGTTACATCGATTTTGTGTTTTTTTTTGAAACATTTAAGCAAAACTAGCAAGTGAGAAGGAAATGTTGAGAGAACAAGAGAAGGAAATGAGTGGTTCAAGAGAGTGAGGGGTGGCAAGAGAACGAGTTCGACTTGCGAAAGATCAGCAAGTGAAGGAGTGATCCTTTTGTGCCAGCTTGGGGGCTCTGGTTCTTGCTTGGGGGAAGTGTTCCTACTTGGGGGTTCTTGGCTACTTTGGTGCTTTGGTTCTTGGGTTGGGGGAAGCATATAGAAGATGCTGGAAAGATAGTTTTCTCATTCATACAAAAACGAAGTGGAGGAAAAATGGTTTTCTCAAACTGAGTGATCTTTCTCTACAAGACAAATAATTAGAGGGAGGAAGCTGTGATGAGAGAGTGGCCTGATAAAGGGGGAGGCAAGATATCAGACCCAGCTATACTTTTGGTGCATAGGCTGGTTACCTCAAGGCCAGGCAGATAGTAGGTGATAGGGGCTAGGTCACGTGACTTAGTTCATTGACTAAGTCATCTCAAAATTTATAACCAATTATGTTTATATTGGGACTAATATCAGTAAAATCTAATAACGTTTAATGTCATCTAATAATTTATTTTAACAATTGTATTGATTATTAAATGTTATGTCATGAAAATTATAAACTTAATTTAGTTGTAATATAATTATGGGTTAATATAGTTTTTGGTCCCCACAATTTCACTCAAGTTTCACTTTAGTCCCTATTGTTTAATTTTGTCAATAGAGTCCTTACATTTTCAATAATTTTCACTTTGGTCCCTATAGGTTAATTTTGTCTAATTGAGTTTTTATAGTTTCGATAACTTTTACTTTGGTCCTTTCCTCAAAGATCCACTTAACACCTTAATATTATTATTAAAGTGACAAAAAATTAACCATATGGTATGCCTACATGTGAATTTGTTATGTGGTTAATTTTTGGCCACTTTAGCAATGATATTAATGGTGTTAAGTGAATTTTTAATAATAAAGACCGAAGTGAAAGTTATTGAAACTGTAAGGATTCAGTTAGACGAAATTATACTATAAAAAATAAAGTAAAAGTTGAGTGAAACTGTAGGGACTAAAAATTATATTAACTCTAAAATTATTTAATAATGTTTCAATATTCTAATATATTATTGTTTTAGTTGATTATTTTTAGGAGAGTTCTAAGCTACCACCCCTCCCCCTACCGCCTAGCTATCGGCCACACATCCCATCACCCCTTTTTCCTTTTTTATTTATTATGTATTATTTTTCTTTTTTCAACTTCTTGATTATTTTTGGAATTTTATACTCTTTCTTTGAAATTTTTACTTTTTCTTAAATAATTGTATCATGTAATTCTTTTTGGAATTTTTTAAACAAAATTTGCTTCTCATTATTAAAAATAAAAAAAACAAAATAATCAAAAAGAAAATATGGGATGTATTGGCTACCGCCCACAAGTGGGGTGGTAGCATAGTAACTCCCTTATTTGTATTTTTATTTATTATTTAATTATTAACTATTATATATAATATATTAGTATATTACACTATATATAATATATAAAATTAAAAATTTTAAATATATTATTTAATTCAAATCCAGTGGACCACTGACCCGTGACCTATTGTCTCCATTGGTTCAATGACCGATCCAGATTTTAAACATTGCATAAGACATACAAATTGGTCACTTCTAGAATATCTACATCTCATTGTACTTCTATCTGCATTATAGTTAGAAGAATGGTTTGGAAAGTAAACTATATGTCTAGCTCCAAGTATCGATTATGTAATTTCCAGTGAGTTTCTTTAGCTAAATTGCTTGTAAAAAGATTAAGTTAGTCAACAGTGGCACTTAGATGAGTGACCTACTATATTTACTTTTCTGAGAGAAATATGCAGATTTTCAGTCATTTGTTTAGATAAAAAATAATTGAATTGAATAAAATAGGTGATCACATCATTGTCAGTAGTCTGAGCACTGTGGGTATGTTATAAGTGATAGGGATTCATATACAGGCAAGTCTATAGTACCACTTGGTAAGTTGTGTTGATACTGCTTCCTAGATTAATATTTAACTTCAATTAACCATTATTATCATTTATCATTTCGGTCAATCATTTGTCAACTGAGATAACGATATACTTCCGAGTTAACCGCTTACGTAAATGGTTAATATGGCTTAATTATGGTTAATGAGAGAACTGGCATCAATAACACTTAAAGTTGGATTGTATGTTGGACTTGTCTTTCATTTACAGGTACCTTATCTCTTTATTTTGTGTCCAAGAACAGTTTCAGAGTTTAGACAGATTATTTTAGATAAAATTAAATGCTGCGCTCAATAGGGAAGAGCTCCCTATTGTTAAAACTTACACAAACCCCCTTTTTAATTTTAAAATATGCTACATATAACTCCAATTTATATAAAAAATTAACATCTTTGTTAGAAATATGAGTTAGCCATCATATTGTTTATTAAGCTTTGTGGAATTATATATATATATAACCTAATGTATAATCCTTTAATTTTTTAATTGTAATAAATAATTATTTTCATATAAAGTATTCTGTCAACGATAAAGATGTTTATTTTTAGAGAAAATTTTTAATCTCTTCATTTAAGGGTATTATTGAGTTTTTATAGGCATAATAGAGAGTTAACCATTGATTAATTCATGTTTTTAAATTTTAATAGAAATGTTAATTTTTTTTTGATTGAAGTTATGTGTAGGATATTTTAAAATGCAAGGGAGGTTTGTTTAGGTTTTAGAAATAGATGGGAGATATGCGTAAAATCAGTAAAATAAAAGGGAATTGAAGTATTTTACTCTCTTTTTTTGTCTTCTTTATAAAAAGAAGATCATTAGAGAGAAAAGAGAAGAGATACTACCAGGGAGGAGGATAAGATATCCTAGTGTTCACAAAGCATGCATTGCTGTAAAATTTATTTGCATTTGAATGATTTTGTAATTTCCTTAATTTTCAGTGTTGTTTTCTTTTGGAAAGCTTCTCTTCTGTCATTCCTTTTCTTTTTGGTTAAACTAGAGTATATTTAATTTTTATTTCATTTGTTTCTTTCCCATGCCTAGGTTCTGCTGATAGGACTGTTAAATTTTGGGACCTTGAAACTTTTGAGCTTATTGGTTCAGCTGGTCCTGAGGTACTTTCTGTTATGGCAATCTTACTATTTTTCCCTGGTCAATCAAGTTTAGGATCAATAATGCTTAAGTTGTTTTTGTTTTGTTAAAAGAATTATTTAAGTATTTGTATCCATTGCATTGTAGACAACTGGAGTGCGTTCAATTACTTTCAGTCCTGATGGGAGGACCTTGCTTTGTGGTTTACATGAGAGTTTGAAGGTAAGCTCCTTTTCTAGTCGTATTATTTTAGGTCCCCCTATATCAAAGTAACAATGTTTCAGTCGGTTTCTTTGTAGGTTATCTCATGGGAACCTATAAGATGCCATGATATGGTGGATGTAGGTTGGTCTAGATTGTCTGATCTTAATGTTCATGAAGGAAAACTTCTTGGCTGCTCATACAATCAGAGTTGTGTTGGAGTCTGGGTTGTAGACATCTCGGTATTACATTTGTCATTCAGAGAAATATTCCTTGCTTTTAGTGATGGTTATATTTGATATATTTAATATGTTGTCTGTTTTCACCTTTCTGATCTCTTGTGCAGCGTATAGAACCATATGCCCATAATAACATTAACAGGCAGAATGGCCATTCAGAAGCTAAATCTTCAAGTGGGAATATGTCTGTACTGAATGAGAACACAGCTAAGGCTAGGCTATCTGTTTCACAAAATCCAGATCCATTACAGAAGGAAACAAAATCTCTTGGACGGTTGTCAGTTTCTCAAGATTCTGATCCTGTGAAGGAGGGAAAATATTTGGCATGTATGTATCCTTTCACTTTTCATAAATATCTTGCTTTGTTTTGTTCAAATTGTTTGTTTGATCCCTTTCTGGTTTTGAACCACCTGGATCAGATTGTCTATTAATGTCCATGCTTGCTCATCACTTGTTTTTATGGATTGCATGAAGCCACAGGAAGTGCACCAAGTACCCCTCAAAGGATCAATTTGAACTCTGGTCCCAAAACTGTATCTGGTGGTTTCACAGCAGTGCCTAATGCAACAGCTCAGAAGAGGAGCTCTTTGAAATCTCATTCGACATCCAACGTTCCAATTATCAATAAATCAGATATTATACCTGTGATTGTTCCCAGATCTAGTGTAAGATCAGAACCAGTAGCTGAGTCTAGAAAGGAAGTTGGTGTTGCTGGAAAAATGATGCCATTCTCTTTGCAGTCAAAGGCAGCAGATTTACGTAAATTACCAAACAGAGATGAAGTGGATAAGCCACCTATCAGCCCTGTATCTGAATCTGCAGCTTCTAAGGGGGGCGAATTGAGTGCTATCACAGATAAAAATATTTTTTCTGCTGCTATAAGCTCAACTCAAGGTATCCCTACTTCCGAGAAATGCTTCAACTATGCATATCTTGGAACTGGCAAACATGAAATAAATTCGTTGATAGAGCTAGTGCAAGTAGTCGTCTTGAAGTTTGTCATGCCAATCATTTTTGAGTCCCTAACAGCTGAAGCTTTTAGGCCAAGTGGTTCTTTGGTATAATATTGGAACTTTGTTGAACAAATGATATAATGTTTGATTCTTACAGCCACAAGTCTTACAATTAAATTTTTGTATAAAGTAGTGTTTAGTTTCAGTCCATATGTTGTGAGCATGTGCTTTGTCTACATCTAGTAGACTTTCATGTGCCTGGATGTGTTTGGGTTATAAAAGCCATTTTTTTGCCCTTAGTAACCTAGCTTTTAAGTTTAGTGGTTTTTTGACATGTACTATTTCTTTTTGTTGTTTTAAAAATGTTTTCTCTTGATACATTTCGTGTGTCTGAGCCAGAAAGCTTCCCTGGTGTCTCTAGCAATACGTTAGTACTGGAAGTGCTAGTTAGAAAACAAAATTTCTGAACGTAAGCTTAGAAACTTGATACATTTTGTATCTATGGAGGAAAACCCTCAAATGTTGATTTTTTTGACAAATCTTCCTCTGGTGACCTGTTCAGCCATCTTTGGAGGTCCATAAACTTTTAAATATAGACCTAGATACTTTAAGTTTGCATGACTTTCTGTTCCCATACCCTTATTTTTTAAGCTTTAAAATATTCTGCTGCCTGATGTTTTTTTTGTTCCCATGTTCTATCCTTTTTAATACAATTTCTTCTTTGATAAAAGAAATTTGGGGAATTACAGTTTAGGAATTATTGGAAAAATAAGTAACTGAACGAGTAGTTAATTAAATCATTGTTCCTAAACTGAAAATATTTTTTCTCACGAAGTTCTAAATTGTAATTCTCCCAAAAATCACTAACTTTGGTTAGTTAACTATGTGTGTATTTACATGGACATTACATACAAGAATACAACGAGAATAAACATAAAACATGCTTAAACCAGTTCATCTAACCCAAAGCCCAGCAAGACGTAAAGCCCCACTACCTTTAACACCATGTTGTGGTTATCATAATGTTTGGTGAGCATTTATTAGCAAAAACCTGGATGTTGTGTTCAATTGGATGTCCGATTACTAATGTTTGAGCTCTGTCTTGTGCCAGATGAAACTCGGGGGCAGAAAGTAAACAGAGATGTATGTTCTGTTGAAGGACAAAAAGGAGGTACCTTTGTTTTAATATATTGTTGATGACAGTATGTTTATATAAATGTTTTCTTAATTTTAAACTCTTTAAAACGTATAGGGAGAATGCGTTCACATATGAATTGGGAAAAGAGAGAAAGGTCTCTTAATTATGAGGCACCTGCCTCTGGAATTTCTCATGGAAGGATATCATCAGTTAATCTGCCCTCTATAAGTGGGGTATGATCCCATTTCTTATTGTTTTCTACCATCATTTCCTTTGTTTGTTTGTACTTTTACCTTCTGATATGTATGATGATGATCAATGCAGAATTTGTTCAACAGTAGCTCCCGAGATTTCATAGTTCTCAGTTATATTTTTCTTAACTTTGCTTATGGATTTGTAACTTAATAAATGAAAAGGAATGAAAATAAAAATTACTTTTCTGGTATAATCAAACTATTTAATTTGCTACTAGAGTCAGGAGGTAAGTTTGAGAAAATTGACAGAGCAATTGTGCTTGAGGGCTCATATTATAAAAATTCTTTGTTGAGGAAGGGGGTGCCAGTTAATGTCAGAGAAATATGGAGAGCCCTTAAATAATGGTGTTTGTTAGTTTTGTGTTTCCTTTCTGTAACAGAGGGATCCTATAATTTTTGTTACTTTCAGCATATGCTTGTGAAGTATGCTACATGTAATATAAAATCTAAACATGTTTCAGCATATGCTTGTGGAGTATCTTTTTTCTTTTCTTTTCTTTTGAGGATATAATTGTCTTATCTCTCAAAGTTAATCAGAGAGGACATTCCACATCTACTGAGAAGGCAACAGTATCTGCTAGTGATGAAGATGCTATTGCTGATGTGATGGAACAACACGATCAATTTCTCACGGCAATGCAGGCTCGTTCGGCCAAGTTACAGGTTTTGATAAACAAAGTTGAAACTGTGATGAATTATTTCTCTTTAATACTTTGCATATTATTCTAACTTCTGTATTTTTATCTGCATATATGTATGTTAAGAAAGACTCTTTGTATATTTTATTAATTTTGTCAAAGGCTCAGGGTTGTGGGAAGGTAATCTGAATGGACTGTCAGGTTGTGTGGATGTTATTTTAATGAATCATGAAGTGCTTCAACATCTAGTGTATTGGTTTTGGTCAGCCTGAATTCATTCAGGTTCTTAACTTTGATATACTACCAACCGAATCAATTTTGAACCAAATCTATTCTGGTGAGTTGTACTTGCCCCTAAAGCCAATTTGAAGGAACCACAGCCTGACCAAGAAAGAAAGTTTCCAGGAAAGCGCACCTAGAACATGGTTTTATGTGAAAACTATTCACTTTATTATTTTTTTTTTTATAACAAAGATATAATGAAATATTGATTTTTTCCTACTGAATCATACTACCAGATTACCAGTTATAAGTTTGCTGAACCCTGTAAGCAATTTATTGCAGGTGGTCTTCAGATATTGGGAAAGGAATGATGTTAAGGGGGTCATTGGAGCAATGGAGAAAATGGATGATCATTCTGTGAGCATTTCGTTGCTTGTTTTTCTCAATGTTATCTTGAGCCTTTTTTTTTAATGCAGTATCGATGACATTGATGAGAATGTTATTTTTTAACACATTGCAACTCTGATGGTACTTTGTTTTCTTCCTGTTGGTTCCAGGTCATTGCTGATGTTGTCAGCATTATAATGGAGAAAATTGATATTGTCACACTCGATATATGCACTGGCCTTCTGCCACTTCTAACAGGCCTTCTTCAAAGTGAAATGGATATGTAAGCATTGTCTCTTCTTTTTGATACAAGCACTCTTGATACCTTGTGTTAGTGTAATGAAATTGAAAACACGTTTCACATGACAAAAATGCTATTGAGGCATATATTTTAACCTATCAAAAGAGAAGCAAAATTAAAAGAAACAGCTATAATATTCATGACATGGTTCTTTTATTTGTTTAATACTTTAATGCCACCTACACAGGTAAAACAACTAACTGTAATTTTTCCATATTAAAGAGAAACAAGAAGATGATAAGATATCTTACAAAACATACAAAAGTAAAAAAAGAAAGAAAAGAAAACAAACAACTAAACAAAAAGATTTGAAAATACAACAAAACTTTCCAATCTCTCTGCATATTAGAAATGGAAATTCCCTTAAATCGACCATGAGAAGAATGCCAGAGAGAAGTCATAAACAAAATCCTATCCTATAACAAATGTAGGGTAGGGGCAATGAGATTCCCTTCAACTTTAAGATGCAGGCATTTTACTCCAACGAAATATGATAGAGAACTAAATAAATTGCACATTACCACAAAATTTTGGCTTTCTTATATTTACCCAAACATTTAAAACATATCATGAGAAATTTCCCAAAGAGAAAGGACACATGTTCATCAAGAACTCTAAAGTCCAACAAAAATTCCAAAGAAAATGATTTGTTGGACAATGTAAAATTAAATGGCACACGAAAAGTCACAAAAAGTGTCTAAAGGGCAGAACCAAAACTGAGTTTGTTTGTGGTCCTCATACAACAATCCTTTGCTAAGGGCTCCTTTGATGTATTTGACATTATGAGTCACTACATCCCAATGATTAGTGCAAAGAGATTGTAAAAACTGGCTTACTACACTTAGCAAAAGACATAATTGGTTGAATGATTGTGAGATAATTCAATTTCCCAGTAAGTCTCTAATATCTACTAGGATTTGATAGAGGCTCCCCCTTTCTTGGTAGAAGTTTAATGTTAGGATCCCAGGGGGTTATCTTTGCAACACCAGCACTTGATTGAGCCACCTCAATGCCTAAAAAGTATTTTAATTTGCCCAAACTCTTGGTCTGAAAGTGATTAAGTAGGTGCTGTTTTGGTTGAAATTTTTCATTATCTTGGTCGTATCTTGTGATAACAATGTCATCTACGTAAACAACTTGATAAATACGAAGGCTAGAAGACCGATGTCTATAAAATATAAAGTAACTTGCCTCACTATGAGTCATCCAAACTGTTGAACAATGCTAAATCCTCAAAACTATGTCTGTGGTTATTATTTTGTTGGTAGTCCCATATCGCCTGGGTAAGTTTTGTTAAGTGTTGGTAGTCCGTGGTTATTATTACATCATAGAGATGAGACATATCCTCTTTCCCTGAATATAAGGACCCTAAGTACTGCCAAAGGTCCTTGACTGTATCACAATGGGTGGTAATATCCTCAATCCGAGCCTCTAAGGTTTGTCTGATCAACCCATACAGACGTTTGTCCTCTCGGATCCACTTTTTCTT
>JASKGM010000012.1:54037-113622 GCA_034509205.1 Ceratonia siliqua | reverse complement strand
GTTTCCATCTGGTTGGTAGAAACAATCTTTGACATTATGTTCAATTTGGCAATTAAGGCCAAAACAGAATACACTAGCAGCAACAATTAAGCCTAGCAGTAGCAAAACACACTAGCAGCAGCAAATGACAGAATACATAGTACCAATAGACAATGAAGGTCTCAACAAAACCAGCTTGGATGAAAATAACGTTTTTCTTGTAGTGGCAATGAAGACCAACATATTAAACAATACCAAACAGCACTAAATAGCACAGAAACAGTACCGGATTTGATACTTTGGCAATGAAGGCCAAGTAAACATGGCTATGAAAGCCGAAACGGTGGCTATGAAGGCCGGAAAAAGGATTTGCCAAAGTCTAACCTAGTTCAAGAGTCACCGCAGTTCTCACGCTCACCCACTCACCAGCGCGTGAACTATTGGCAACGAAAGTGGACGGCACGTGATAGCACGTGACGGCGATTCTGACGACGGCGTTTGAACGATGGGACGATCGGCACAATCTGAGGCTACTGAGGGTAGGATACAAGGTACTACCCACCTAGAGATCTAGGCTGGAAACAACTCAGTGGGAGTTTCCAAAAAATGTCACAAGCAATAAAGGCTAAGAAACTTAAAAAAATTGCCCAAAAATTGCTCTTATAACATGTGGGAAAAATGATTCTATTGATCTGTGTAGTATGATTACAACTAGAGAAGGAATATATACAAGGGAAAATAAAGACACATTAAAGTCCCTTAATCACAGGATTAAATACTTCCCTAATCTCCTCTGCCTGACATCCCATGACTTATGCTAAGAATAACTGAGAATGATTATAGTAAATAATTACAAGATCCAAGAAATCTGTACATAAATGTCCACATGTGGGGTCCATCATATTACTTCTAGGTTCTTCAGGTACACTCCCTCTGTCATACTCACCCACAAGCTCCGTTATCCTGTTGTAGTATTCTGATGTAGTACTTCTCCAACGAAGTCTAATCACTACCTGCTCTTTGTGAAGTTTGGACTCATGAATTCCAGTTTCCAGAATTATCTTAGCAGTCCCTTCATCATGCTTGCTATGTAGAATCACAAAAATATGAGGGATTACCAACTTCACTACGCAGGCATAATTTAAGTTTTATAACAGCATCACCATAGAATGAAACTGAAGGATGAAATTCAATTGCCTTAAACACATTCCTAATAACATCATCAGACACAACTCTCCAAAACGGACTAGAGATATCAGTCCCTCTAACTCCACTCATACCATTAGATAACCAATTTAAGCATCCCTTTGCCTTTTCTGAATAGTAGTCATTACTATAAGACTCCTCTACAGCTTCACTGATGTGAATCATAACCATATTAGGCTTAGAACACCTTGAAAAGGATGTTTGCATGTCATATTCTACAGTGGGAAGATAACTCAAATTATCATCTAGATATGATTCTTCATTTTTATTTTGCTCATTCTGTTCAAAATAACTTTTCAGATATTTTGAAAATTCTGGATCCCTTTCTTTCAATTCGTTCAACCCCTTTGTCTCTTCTACAAATTTTGTTTGAACATCCCTATGTTGCATTGATATGGTACTATCACCATTGCAACTCTCATTATAGTTTCATTTTCATTTGGACTCCCAGTAGCATATACAAAGCTTGATTCCTCTAAAGGAAACTAAACACTGTTTGAATTATCTCCATTTTGTACTGATAAAGTATTATCACCATTATTGGCTCCAACATAAATTTCATTTTCAACTTTACTTCCAATAGCACATGCAAAGTTTGAGTTTTTATAAAGAAATTCATCACTATTTGAATTAATTTCAACAACTGCACTATCATCTCCACTAAATACAACATCTAGAACATTTCTTTCATTAACCTCACTAAGAACATACTTAGGTGCAACGGTCAAAGAATTCTGGAAAAATCTTCACTTACAAGTTTAGTACCATTAGGCTCCATGGGTACTTGTACAGTCTACTCAGCTACTTCAAGAAGTTCATATTGCCTTTGCACTTCTGATTCCATCTCACCAATTTTATCGTCCCAAGCCTTGATCTCCACTTCACATAGTAGGAACAAATTGCTTGCATTCTGGAGTGAGACCAGTGTAAAAATAATTCACCAACTGCTAGGTTTCAAAACCACTGTGTGGACAGATATTCACCAAGTCCTTAAACCTTTCCCAACAGGCCTTGAAATTCTTATCAGGTCTTTGATTAAACTGACTAATTTTCTCTTGTAAAAGTTGAGTTCTCTGTAAAGGAAAAAATTTCTGTAAGAATTCACATTCCATATTAGATCGAGTAGAAACGAAATTAGGCCTCAAAGAATTAAACCAAATCGTTGCTTTATCCTTTAAAGAGAAAGGAAATAAACGAAGTCTAATAAATTCATCAGTATTAGCTCTATTAATAAAAGTGGTGCAAGCCAAGTCAAAGTCCGTCAAGTGTTGATATGGACTCTCAGAATCCATCCCATGGATTTGGGGTATCACCGACATCATCCCATGCTTAACAAAAAAATTAGGAGCATCAATAGGTTAAGCAATGCATGAAGGTGTAGTGGTGCCAGTGGGCTGCAAATAATCCATAAAAGTATATGGTGCAGCTGCAGCCATGATTTGTTCACATTGTTCTTCTACAAAAAGATTGTGTAAATCAATTTCGAAGTCCTCACTTGTAGAAGAAATAAAAGAGCTATTTGGCTCTATGCAATGTGTACTACTCAGTGCTCAATGTAATTTTATGCAATCTATTTGAACTATCTCTAACCCAAGACATGCAACATCAACCCAAATAGCATAAATAAAGTTCAAACAACTGAGTGGTAGGTGACAAGTGAAATATGCAATCAGAGATAAGATTAGAAAGAAAAAAGAAAAATAAGAGTTTCAATTTAAGTAAAACAATTCAAAGCAACAGTGCTAAAAACTTGATTCACTAAAAAATGAGCAGCACAAAGGCAATCCCAAGTGCAGGAGGGTGTCAAGTAATAATTAGGACTAAAATTCCTATACCTTCTCCTCAAGGAAAGTTGCATAAATTCAAACTCAAAAATAAAGGAAAATAACAAGCAATGGCATTGGGCATGGACTAGATTTATGAATTGGAGTTTTCAGTGAAGCAAGGAAAACAAAAGCTTAAAATATAAAACAATAAAACTAACAACCAAATTATATTACTGAAATTAATTAATTAAAGAGCAACTAATTAAACACTAAATTGTCAAGCAAACCACTAATTAAACATTAACCAACTAATAAGGAAGAAAGAAAATTAATTGACTAATAAAAATTACCACACTAATTAGGAAACTCAAAATTAACAACTAATTGTATCAAATTAAAATTAGACAACCAAGAAATCAACTAAGCTAAATAATTTCAAGTAATGGAAAATTAATAAAGAAACAAAACACTTAATAAATCTAATGGTGCTAAGAGATTGACAAAACCAATCTAACAACTAAGCTAGACTAGAGAATATTTAACCAAAACACAAACTAAAATTGAAAAGCCCCAAAAGGATAATTCTAGGATTCAACCTTAGATCCAAGTACTAAAATAAATTCATAACAAATGTACTATGAATTAACTGGAAACATTAAAGAACATAAAACAACTTAAAGCAAAGTTAAATAAAAGAAACTAAAGCCCAAAATATCCAACTACAACGAACTTCAAACTAACTAAATACGAAACTAAGAAGTGAACGAAGCAAAAAGATGGCCAGTAAAAGAGGTGGCACGTAGACTAAACGAAGCTGGGTAGGAGATAGTGAACTCCTGGAGGAGTTCTACACAACTGCATTCCAGTTGTTGTTTCCATAAACTTGTTCATTTCCCTGTTTTGCAACTTCCTTCTAGTTCAAAACTGCACAGAACAAAAACCCCACTATTGTGTGGCCTTCTCTTCCTTTTGTAGTCTTTTTCCTCTGATGTAGGTCATCTCATTGCTACAAGACTCCTCTGCCCGACATCGCCCACTTGGATAAATGGATTGCATTTAGCTTAAATGCTTGCGGTATGATTCAATTGGATACCACAGTGATGTCATTCAATTTTGCCAACTGTTTTGTTGCTCCAATTGTGTGCCTTTTGCTTCTTTTTTCTACTATACCGAGCGCACTAATCTAAGTCAGTAAGTGCATTTTGGCTTTATTTTATTGTGCTTCCCAGCTGTGTTTTGGCATTTTGATGTCCAGCTGTTTTTGTCTCCCACTTGACTAACTTGTAATGGATTGACCACCGAATTGCCTCTTGTCTGCACACCAAAACTTTATGGTATTAAAATACCGCTGTGTTTTCTTTAGTGCTACTATGTCCTCCTTGCTATTGACACATTCTCATTACATTCAACGACTTCAAGCAACAATTATAGTATTAAAATGGCACAGTTTGGATTTGGACCCTTCATGGAAGTTGTAGATCTTCCTCTCAGCTTGCCAACGCACCCAGACTTGCTAAATTTGGACTTGTAGAACTCTAGATATGAGCTGAAAACTGAGGCAGGGTCTGGGCTGCTGTTGGACTTTTGGCAGAGTCGAGTGGCTCGGGTTTTTCTATATTTGGGCATCCAAAGGGCAGAACTAGGTCTTGGGATCTGCATGAAAGTTGTAGCCTCTTGTCTTTTCTTTCCAATGAGCTAGAGAACACTTGAATTGATGGCCTGTAGCTCTAGCTATAGATCAAAATCCAGACAATGCTTTGGGTTTGCTTGAACCAGTCCAACTTGATTTTCTTTTTTTAAGTTTAGCCCAAGATCTCTTCACATTAGCCCAAATCAACTTAAAACAACAATTAAAAATGTATGTGCATGTGAGGAAATATTGACCAATTAAATCACAAGTTACAAAATAAGCAAAAAGATGCTATTTAATATATTTTAATCACAACTTGGATTTATGCCTCTTAACTAATTTTTCCATTTAAAACTAATAATAATGTCATGAAAGAATTAAATTATATTGGCTCTTGCTGCAAGGACCCAACCTCACTCTCCAAGTGATCCAGACATTGTTTTGCCATATCAAGATTGAGAGGCTCTGATACCAAGCTGTTACATGCCTTGGTAGCTGTCCTGGTATAGTATTTAACCACAGGGAGGGATGTAGGATTGTGTTTCATGGGTCTCCCAATGATGAATGTAACACACTCAGCTAGATTCTTCGACAGATCCAATCCTCCTAGGTAGGCAATTTAAGGTGTCTGAGCCTCCTTAGTTTCAACAAAAGTTGAAGGATAAATTCTTGCATGCTTTCATAATAGGGAAACATAAAGCAATATTCTAGGAAATAAATCAGGTTTGACCAAGCCCAAAATAATGCCAATTGAATGCCGAAATCCTTCCATAACTAGTGATGACTTACTAGCCTTTAATTATGAGATTCTGGTCAACATTTGGGCTCCTTGCTTTGATTTCTTTCTGTGATAAAAAAGGACCTCTGTATTTCTGCTTGTATTCTTACAATCAGAAGAGGAAATATATATACACCTAGGAAAATAAATACAATAAATACAAAGCTGATTCTACTCCTAATCAGAAATAAATGCTAATTACAGAGAAATCAGGAAACTAATCAGGGGAGATAATTAAGTAATTAATGCAAGATATTGATAGCTAAGTTTCCACACACCCCCTCAAGTTGGTGAATAAAGATCTTCCATTCCCAGCTTAGATATGATTGCGTTGAATTGTTTAGTGGTTAGTCCTTTTGTGAGAACATCTGCCAATTGCCTTCCAGTTGGAACATACGATGTGCATATCAAGCCGCTATCTAGTTTCTCTTTGATGAAATGTTTATCAATTTCGATGTGCTTTGTTTTATCATGTTGTATTGGGTTATGGGCAATGCTTATCACTGACTTGTTGTCACAATATAGCTTCATAGGTCCATTCCACTGAATTTTCAGGTCTTCGAGAATGATTTTTAACCATAACAACTCACAAATTCCTTGAGCCATTGCTTGGAATTCTGCTTCTGCACTTGATCTAGTTACGACACTTCGCTTCTTACTTCTCCATGTTACAAGGTTCACACACAAGAATGTACAATATCCTGATATTGACCTTCTATTCATAAGAGATCCTGCATAGTCAGCATTAATGTATGCTTATAGATCTAAGTTAAGATTTCTCTTAAACAGAATTTCTTTTCCTAGATTAGCTTTCAAATAGTGTAGTATTCGATAAGCAGCCTGTAAGTGAATTTCCCTAGGGACATCCATAAACTGGCTGACTACACTGACTGAATATGCAATATCCAGTCTAGTATGTGATAGGTAGATGAGATTTTCAACTAGCCTCTGATACATTTCCCTATCGACTATCGGATCTTCAGTGGCTTCTCCAAGTTTGTGGTTGGAATCTATAGGAGTTAGTGCTGGTTTACAAGCCAATTTCCTTGTCTCTCTTAAAAGATTTGTGACATATTTTTGTTGAGAGATGAAAATTCTTTGCCCGAGTGAGCCACCTCGATTCCAAAAAAGTATTTTACCCTTTCCAATTCCTTTACCTCAAACTGTTTGACCAAGCATTCTTTTATTGCTATTCTCTCATTTTCTTCACTCCCAGTTATGATTATATTATCAACATAAACTAGCAATATTGTAACTCCTCCTGTCTTAGAGTGTTTAACAAAGAGAGTATAATCTCCTTGACTTTGTCTGTATCTCATAGAAATCATAACCTTGGCAAATCTTCTAAACTATGCTCTAGGTGATTGTTTAAGGCCATAGAGAGCCTTCTTTAACTTGCACACTTTGTTACCTCGGAGGGATACACATATATATTTCTTCTTCTAGGCTCCTATGCCAGAAAGCATTCTTCACATCAAATTGCTGAAGTTCCCATTCAAAATGTGCTGCCAAGGATAAAAGGACTCTCACAATATTTAACTTTGCAACCGGGGCAAAGGTTTCCTGATAATCTAACTCGTATGTTTGAGTGTATCCTTTCGCTACAAGTCTGGCCTTGTATCAATCTAAGGATCCATCTGCCTTTTACTTCACAGTGAACACCCATTTACATCCAATTGGTTTCTTTCCACTGGGTAGGTAAACAAATTCCCAAGTTCCATTTTTCTCAAGTGCATCCATTTCAACTTTCATGACTTTCGTCGATTCTTCTTTAGACAAGGCCTCAGATAGGATATTAGGTATTGAAATAGTGCTTAGGCTAGTGAAGAAGGCTTGATGGTGGGATGAGAAATTTTAGAAGGACATTGAGTATGACAAAGGATATAAAAGTCTTTTGGTACACTTTCAGGTTCATTTCCTTTTTGCAATGGGAAGATCATTATCTGAAATTTCTAGTTCAATGGGCTCACTGTGGGAAGGAAGTGAAGAAAGTTCAGAGTTTGGATTTACCTCATCTATAGGGTTCAGATTGGAATCTTTAACCTGTGTCATATCAGAAGTGGTTGCTTTTCTCCTTGAATACACCATCTCATATTTTTCATTATCAATATCAGTATTACCTGGTTGACTGGGAAAGGAAGATAAGAAGGACAAATCAAAGAATTCTTTATCTTCAACAATGACAGAATATCCCCGAAGATAAGGTTGAGAAAAATAAGGCTTTTCCTCAGCAAATGTGACATCAACAGATATATGATTTTTCCTGGTGGAAGGATGATAGCATTTATAACCCTACTAAGTAGGAGAATAGCCTATAAAGATGCATTTGATGGCACGAGGATCAAGTTTTCCTCTTTGATGACTATGAATATGGACATATGAGGTAGAACCAAAGATCCTAGGAGTAAGATTATTAATGGATCGAATATCAGGATAGAATTGGGAGAGAGACTCCATTGGACTTTTAGAACCAAGAACGCGAGATGGCAATCAATTGATCATATAAGTTTATGTGGGAACAGCTTCCCCCTAATCAGATTTTGATATATTTTGATGAAAGAAAAGGGCTCTGGTAGTGTTTAGAAGATGCCCATTTTTTTCCTTTCGACGACCCCATTTTGTCGAGGGGTATGAACACAAGATGACTTATGGATAATACCTTCCTTTTGGAAATAAGAGGATAAAGTTTGATTAAAAAAGTCTTTTGCATTATATGGTCTAAATCACTTGATTTTTGTACCAAATTGATTATGTATCATGGAGAAAAAAATGGGTAGGATGTAACTAACATCAAACTTATTTTTTAGCAAAAATAACCAAGTAATGCGGGTACAATCATCAATAATGGAAACAAATCACTTTGAACCAGATATATTAGGAATGGGAGAGGGACCCCACATATCACTATGAATCAATTGAAAATGAACAGTAGTTCATTTATTAATGATAGGCAAAGAAGAATGAGTATGTTTTGCAAATTCACATACATCACAATAGAAACTACTCGCATCAACTCCTTGAAACAACGAAGGAAACATAATTTTGATAGTCGTGAATTATGGATGACCCTAACGATAATGATGACGCCAAATGGCATCTTTATTGGAAGCAGATAAAAAGGACACAATAGGACTGTTATTGAAAATAGAATAATGGGTTGCTGGTTCCAAGTAGTAAAGTCCCTCACTTTCCTTAACATGTCCAACCCTCCTCCTCGAACTTGGATCATAAGTCGGGTAAAAAATGACTTGGCAATTCATATCTTTGGTCAGTTTTTGGATGGATACAAGATTATTGGACAATTTTGGAACATGGAGGACATTTTTAAAACAAATTCAAAGGTTTCTGGAATATCGCCTATGCCTACTACAGTTGTGGTTGATCTATTAGCCATAGTGATTTTTCTGTTGTTGGGACAAGTTGTATAGGTACTGAATTTCTGTGAGGAATTGGTCATGTAGTCAGTAGCCCTGGAGTCTATAATCCATGAGTCTAAGAGTATATCATGAGATGCTAATGAGGTGTTATATCCAAGATAATTTATATTACCTGAGAAGTTCAAGGAGCAAGTTTTAGAAGATTTATCAATAGCACCCAACCAACCTCTCAGTTTTTCGAGTTCTGCACTATTCAAACCTCCTGACTCCTGCACATTCTCTTAATCATCTTGGATTGCCATGTGTGCTTGTCCTGTGTTTTTTCCCTTGCCCCATTCACGACTAGTGGGTTTTCCATGAAGCTTCAGCACCGGTCTTTAGTGTGGCAAGGTTTCTTGCAGTAAGTACACCACAAACTATCTTTGTTGTCCCGGTTTTGTCCTCTTCCTAAATCTGTCTTCTTCTGGTCTATAGTTTGTGAAGACTAATTAGAGAGTAAGGCTGTTGGTTGGTCAGTTTTTTTCTGATCTTGCGTGGAAGTTAAAGTTGATGCTTCCACAGCATGGGGTTTCAGCATTACACTCCTACGACTTTCACCAGCCCTGATGATGGTGATGGCTTCATTAAGGGAGGGAACTTCATCTTTTCCTAGGATCTGGACCCTCACTTGATCAAATTCAGGGTTCAATCCAGCCAAAAAATCGTACACCCTATCTTTTTCAAGAAATTCTTTCACAACAGCAACACAATCATGGAATTTCAACTTAATCACTTAATAATGATCTAATTCTTGCCATAAACCTTTCAAAGTGTTTGCATATTTAGTGACAGTCTTACCTCCCTATTTAGTGGACCCAGTCCTCACTTTGATTTCGTATATTTGTGCAATATCCTTGACTTTGGAGTAAGCTTGACGAACTGTTTCCCAAATGTCCCATGCTATTGGGAGGAACATGCAGGTATCACTGATGTCAAGCTGCATAGAGTTCCAAAGCCATGACAAGATTCACGCGTTGGCTTCATCCCATGCTTGAAATCCAAGAGTACCCTCTTTTGGACCGATGCCCAGTAAATGACTCAGCTTTCCTTTTCCCTTTAATAGTGTTTTCACTAGTTGAGACCACTTAAGGTAATTTTTTCCATTCAAGCGATAGGAAGAATGGATATTATAGAGGTCACTTGGGTTCTGTTTAGACTGGTTTTCTTCTATGAGAGAAAAGGTGACTTTTGATTGGTTGGTTGAGATAACTTCTAACATTGGGTTTAAATTGAGAAACAAAAGTACAAAGAGATGGCAATGAAGGCCAAAAGGATTTGGCAATGAAGGCCGAGATCTGATAGTTGGGATAGGTCTAAAAGTGGTGGTCGACGATTTCTAGGCAAGTTCGACAATGGTCGGAGCTCTCACGCTCCATCACGCGCCGACGCGTGGACAACGAGCAGTGGGTTAGGGTGGCGTGTGGCGGCGCATGGCAACGTTTCAGACGACGGCAAAAACTCTAATGACCTTGTCAGCGTGGTCTGAGGTGGTTTCTGAGCTCACTTCACAGATATCAGGAGTAGAACACTCACTTCCTAAATCACTCAGAAACGAAAAAGCAATGAAAGCCGTGTTTCAGAAATGGGAACGAGGCTCTGATACCATGTGATAAAAAAGGACCTCGGTATTTTTGTGTAATCAGAAGAGGAAATATATATACACCTAGGAAAATAAATACAATAAATACAAAGCTGATTCTACTCCTAATCAGGAATAAATGCTAATTACAGAGAAATCAGGGGAGATAATTAAGTAATTAATGCAAGATATTGACAGCTAAGTTTCTATGCTTTCCATCCAATTTATTTCCTAGATTGATGTCATTCAATTTCTTTCCATTCTTGGAGTAGACAAACTTAATTGGGGGCTTTGAAGCATTTGAATTCTTGTTTCTCCTAACATAGGTAGCTTGAATTGGGGGTCTAACAGATGATGCACGGTCACTAGAAAAATCCGAAAATATAGTAAACAGTCCTGGGTCATCGGAAAAAGTTGAGAACCACAACAGAAAAGCTATAGTAGAACTGAAACCACCACAAAGATGGATAACTAGGACAAGTGAGGGGCTGGACAAGGTGAAGGTCTATTCACCAGCATTTGGGCTTGTTCGAACTTGGCCGGAGCGTGAGGGTGCGTCAAATTCCTGTTGTCATTGCCTTCGCCTAGGATAAGAGGGTATGGAGGCTGGTTGGAGCTCTTTGATTCCGATAAGAGGGTCTGGAGGTTGGTTCACTACAGGAAAAAAGGATTCACTGGTTAGACTCGCAACAGAAACCTAAAATTCTCTTCACAGGGTTTGATACCATATAAAAATGAAAGAAAGAGAGAGGTTTGAAAAGCGTAAGGAGAGAGGCTTATGCTGTATTATATTTATAGTTTATAAGGTAACAACTATGCAACATGTAAAATAAGCAATGTGGGGCTAAGGAATATGCAGCTTAGCCTACACTTAATTCTACATTTTGTTTATTTACAATACTATGTAATAGAGTTTAACTACAAGACAAACTCCTAGAGATAAAGGTGAAATACAAATCAATAATTAAATCACTTAAAAAAACTAGAAGACTACCCTAATTAGAAGATAACTCTTATTTTTTCAGTAGAAAAAAGGGAACATATAAGAATTGCACTTTTTATGCTAATATTCATTCATATTAAAATGCCAAAAGTCACATTTTATGTATGCTTGAGGCTCAGTGGTATTGCTTGTCCCTTTCTAAATCTTTTTTAGAAGTTAGTGATATATGTGATGACAAATAAGTATTTCGATCATTCAAACACAAAAAATACATACATTTTACAGAATCTGAATTAAATACCATTGACACATTCATTTGTTGTAACTTTTGTCGTCATCTTTTAAAATCAGCTTTTGAAGAGCACAAGCTATACCAAACTGAAATGTTTTGTTTTCCTCATGTCATGATAATTAGGACCTGTTTGGCACAATTGATTTGGAGTTGGATGTTATAACTTTTATTTTATCCTGTGTCTATTAGTTATTTGGACATGATAAAACAATTCCTGTACAATGGGTTAAACAATCCAGATAGGGGGAAGGGGGAAAAAAGATGGGATTGAACTTGATTAATTATTGGATGCTAAATAAAACTCAATATCAGAAGGTCCTGCCCTGGAAATTATATTCATTCAATTCTATTTGGTTATGCACCAATCAGATATAAAGTCAGTTTTTGTTTACAACATTGGAACTCTTGTCTTATGTTTTCCTATTTTCAAACAGAGCCTGACAGACCCTTGGTTTATGTTCTGAATTATGGTTCTATAATGTCAGTATTGCTAGATAACCTCTTGGCAGATTTTAAGCCGTTTTACACCCATTCCTAAGTGGTAGGAGGTACCTGTGACCTGAAGATTGACTAATGTTTAAATTTATAGGTTGATAAAGTTCGGATTCACTATGAGAAACTCTCATTGTCATCAGCTTGTGAGGCTGTGCTTGAGATTGGTAATGCTGGCAATTTGTACATGGATGAGCGTGCACCATGGTCTCTTTTTAAACAAGGGGCTGCTGCTTCTGAAGCAGCTGCTAGGGTAATTTTCTCAAACCTGTTATGGAAAACCATCAGTCTCGATTAAATTTAACAGAAGTAAGGGAGAAATGATAAACTATTTCTTTTCATACCTTTCAGTGAAAATTGTGACTTTGTTGTCATTGTCATCAACAATTGAACTTCGTTTTCTCTTATTTGGGAAACTAAGTATAATAAGTTTAACGTGTCATCTAGTTTTGTTGCTGTTGAAGATGGGCATTGTCTAAGCTGGATTTTCAATGATGTTGATTAGGACCTTGTTATTATATTGGAGGCCGTGAGGATTATTGCAATTGCGCTATCCCCCATCACACCGACCTTAAGTTGGAGTATATATGCTCAACTTGGCTATTCCAGGGACCAATTTGATGCGGCAACCTGGGTCTCTCTCTCTCTCTCTCTCTCACAGATTCTAAAACATAACTGATGCATGGTTTCCAGCTATTCTGTTTTGTTTGATTCAAGTTGTTTGCATTGTAGAGAGAGACCAATTGGGGTGGACTTAAGGGTGGCCAGGTCATGGCTGAACCTAAACCAGTCTTTTCAAGGATTGAAAACCAAACTGAAGGTATCGGAGCAGCAGTTGAGAAGATTGTGAAAACTAAACGGAAGATGACACAAGCTCAAGGGGTCGCAGAAGCTTAGATACTCGCCTGGTGCATGTCTTCTTTGGTTTCCATTTGTTTTCACCAATTTAAACCACTTGTGACAACATATGCTTTTGCTAATATTTGTACAAACATATTTAAACGCATACATATACAAGAACATATCTATATGTGCCATTTCTATGTTTGTATATAAAGCTTGAATAAAAAATCAATTTCTTCTCTTGAAAATAAAGTTAATGGTTCAGTTGTCAGTTGTGTCAATTGCATTGAACCTTTTTTCCTGCATAAACTTCGAACCAAACTTGGGTCCATGAAGCAAACAGTGAACGGTTTTGGTTTTCTCTTTCCAAAAGGAATAGACATATTTTGCCAAGGCTATTGGCACTTTCAATGATCTATTAGCACTCATTTGTAACTAATTTTTATTAAAATTTTCAAAAATATCCTTTTAAGTTACTTTTATTTATATAAACTAAATACTTTTTTACAGAAAAAAAGTTTATGTTCTTAATCTTCTTTCTTAGTAGTATTTTTTTCAAAATATATATTTTTAAACAATTAATTTTATTTTAATATTTTTAATTTAATTAATAAGCATGATGAATATCAAAACATATTTTATCAATAAAAAATTAATTTTGATCTCTAAAATTTGAATGTAGTCACACTTACAAAAAGAAAATTTATCAATAATATATATTATTCAATATGATAAGAAATTTGGATATGAAAAATAGTAATTAATTTTGGAATTATTCTTTATTAAAGTACCTTGTAATATAATTTAAATACTTGATTAATGTACGTTTAAAATGTCTAATGATGGTAGAAGTATGACTAATGGAGGGCTTTGCAACCTTTAAGCTAAGAAAAGATTTATAAATTAACAATCACTATAATTAAAAATAAGATATATAAATTTTCTCAAAAATTACCAGAATGTCTTTCTTGAAAATTTAATTTCTACTTTCACATGCATAAGTATGTGAATGCTTTTTTTTTTTTCTGTATAAGAATTCAACTTTTTTGCTTCACTAACTATTATTCATACCTAAACATAATTGGAGTATGCGGTAAGCATGTCAAGAGATATGAATTCATATATTCTTTTTTTTCTGGATATTTGCATTATCATGATAAAATTATATTAAATTTTATATTGTAGAATATATTTATGTTAGTTATGCTTAATGGCATTCTTGTAAATAGGTTTAGGTAAATAGGTTATTTTTGTCTTTTATCATTTACTGTTTGTTGTTGCTTTATATTTGTTTGTTGGCTATATTTGTTTTTCAGCTGAGATTAATAATATCAGAAATAGCTTCTTCTTTCTTGGCCTCTCATTTTGCCCAAACCAAGTTGGTATCAGAGCCTTAACATATATGAACTATTCGCGGTTTCTTCCTCCTCAGTTTCAAGCACCGAGTGCTTGAAGACCAGTGTCCACCACTGTCGTGCTTCCTTCCTCTACCTCACCGTTGAAGACCAGTGTCCCAAGTTCTCTTTGTCTTCACCCTGGGTATCTTTGGTCATTGAAGTTCTGGTGGCCATTCCAATTTACAATGACTCCTCTTAGCTTGTCTCCTATCACCTGAGTCTCACATTTTTGGGGCCCCTTGGGTAGTTGCTATTCCCATTTTTTGTGTGTTCTAATTGTGTGTAAGGAGTATTTTTGGGTTGTTGTTGTGAGGGTTTTTGCTGTGAAGATGTTTGAGGAAATTAGTGGAGTTGACAAGGAGGTAAGTAGGGCTGTTGGAGATATCAATCTTGGTATGAGCCATTGAAATACCTTTGGTATGAGTTTTTTCTATACTTCTTCCTCTGAAAATCTAGGGTTTCGAATTAGCTTCAAGAAACTGGATGAAACTAATTATCTCACTTGGTCAAGAGCTTGCACTCTTTCTCTGACTGCTAGGCGGTTGTATAGGTATGTTTGTGGGAGGAAAAAGAAACATGTTGAATCTAATCCTTCTATAGATAAATGGGAAGCAGAGAATTCACTAGTTATGTCTTGGTTGATCAGTTCCATGGAGTTTGAAATAAGTAAAACATTTATGTTTATGGAAATTGCTAAGCAGATATGGAAGGCAGTTAGTGAAACCTACTCTAAGGTTGGACACCATGCCATAGTATATGAACTTACAAAAAGGGTTCATGAGTTGAAACAAGGGGAAAGAACCATTTCGTAGTATTTTAATGAGTTAAATAGTATTTGGGAAGAGCTTGATTATTATCAAAATTTGCAGATTTCCAAACCTAAGGTTATTAGTGAAAGTGGGCAGTTAAAAGAGGTAGACATAGTTTATAATTTCCTAGCTGGTCTCAATGTGGAATATAATCAAATTTGAGCTAATGTTCTCGAGAGAGAACCATTCCCTACTCTTCCGCAAGCATATTCCAATGTTCAACTGGAAGAAAGTAGGAGAATGTCCATGCTTACCCCTACAGTAGTTGATAAATTTGCCTTAATTTCTAGCATCTCAAAGAAGCCTAATGAGACTTCTCACTCTGGGGAGCAAAGAAATGAGAAAGATAATTTGAAGTGTAAGTACTGTGGGAAGATGAGACATACTATAGAGCATTGCTGGAAACTCAAGGGGAAACTTACCAGGGGACGTGGAGGAAAAATGTGGTTCTTCCATACCTCAGGCTCATTTTTTTGAAACTAATAGTGTTGATTCTTCCAGATCCTCTCAGCCTTATGAAGGTTTTTCCAAGGATGAAATTCAGACTCTTAGACATTTGATGACTGAGCTTGATATCTCATCCTCAGCTAAGGGTGATGTTCCTACCTCTACTTCCACCTCTAACTTTGCACACTCAGGTATATCTGCTTCAGGTTTCACCTAAAACTCGACCATGGCTCATTGACTTTGGTGCCTTTAATCATATGACTGGCACTTTAGAGTGTTTTCATTTATACTCACCATGTTCTGGATAAGAAACTGTGTAAATTACTGATGGTAACTTATCACAAGTTCTTGGAAAGGGATCCATGAAATGCACTCATACATTAAATTTGTCTTCTATTCTTTAGGTTCCGAAATTCCCAAACATTCTTCTTTCAATTAGTTATATTACCTAGGACTTAAACTGTAAAGTCACTTTCTTTCCTTCGTATTGTGTGTTTCAGGAATTGGAGATGGAGAAAGTGATTGACAGTGGTAGAGTTAGGAATGGCTTATATGTTCTAGAAGACAACCAAGAGAGTACTTATTGTAGTCACATTTATCAAGTAGACTCAGTTCATTATTAGTTGATACAATGGCATAGAAGATTAGGACACCTATCTTTTGTAATTATAGAAAGATTGTTTCCTGAGTTATATGGAAAATGTAATAGGAGTAGTTTAGTTTGTGACGCTTGTGAGTATGACAAACATACTAGAAACTCATATTCAACAAGTGATAATAAAAGTTATATTCCTTTTGCAACTATCCATTATGATGTTTAGGATCTTAGTCATATATCCACTTTATCTAGTTATAGATGGTTTGTCACTTTCATTGACTGTTTTAGCAGAACTACCTGGGTGTATTTAATGAACTCAGAATAAAGTTTTCTCTTGTTTTAAAAATTTTCATGCCATGATTCGTACCCATTTTGAAGCAAAGGTAAAGATTCTTCAAAGTAATAATGGATTAGAATGAGTTTCAAAGTTATTTGAGTGAATGTGGCATAATTCATCAAACTAGTTATGTTAATAGTCCAGCTCAAAATGGAGTTGCAAAGAGAAAGAACAGGCATTTATTGGAAGTTGCTAGAGCTTTGATGTTTTCTATGAATGTTCCCAAGATATATTGGAGGTGAAGATGTGCTCTCAGCCGCTTATTTGATAAACAGGATGCCATTTAGAACTTTGAAAATGAAATCACCCCTTGAACTCCTTTAGGGAACTAATTCCTATGTTGTTCCTCCTAAAGTATTTGGGTGTGTTTGCTTTGTCCATGATTCTAAAGCAAACCTAGGGAAGTTAGATCTTAGAGCCCTCAGGTATATGTTCATCAGATACTCTCCGACGCAGAAGGGCTATAAATGTTATCACCCTCCAACTAGGAAAGTTTATGTGAGTATGGATGTTACTTTTTGTGAGGAGGAAGCTTACTTTCTTGCTAGCCCTTCACCTCCTCAGGGAGAGATTCATGTGGATTAGGAGGAAGTGTTGGTATCCACTCCCTATCATCAATTACAATTAACTTAGGGGGAGCCTATTGAGCTTTAGGGGGAGCTTACTCATGAAACTCAGGGGGAGATCACTCTTAGATAGCAGCATAAAGAAGGTATTGAAGTTTAGAGGGGAAGTAAAGAGCCCATAATTTACACTAGAAGGCAGAAAAAGCCAGAGAATATTCTACCCTGCTAAGAACTACCTTTGGCTTTAATTCAAGTTCCTCCAAGTAAATCAAATATTATCCCTGTCTCTGATGATGATTATAATGTTCCTATTGCTATTAGAAAAGGAACTAGAAAGTGTACTCATCTTTCTTTATCTAATTTCATTTCATACAATCACTTATCCCAATCCTATAGAGCATTTGTAACTTCCTTGTCTGTTACTTATATTTCACAGAACTGGAGAGAAGTTATCACAAATCCAAAGTGTAAGACAGCTATGATTGAGGAAATGAATGCTTTAAAGAAGAATGATACATGGGAACTTACCACTCTTCCCTCCGGTAAGGAGGCAGTTGGCTGTAAATGGGTGTTTGCAACAAAGCTGAAACCCGATAGATCAATTGATAGATATAAAGCAAGATTGGTTGCTAGAGGTTTCACTCAAACCTATGGGATGGATTATGAAGAGACCTTTGCCCCTGTGGCAAAGACAAACACTATTCGGGTTCTCTTATCATGTGCTACAAACTGTGGATAGAAATTACAGCAAATGGATGTTAAGAATGCTTTCCTCCATGAAAATTTAGAAGCAGAAGTGTACATAGACATTCCACCAGGGTTCTCATGCCAAAAAACCAAGGGGAAAGTCTGTAATATGAGAAAATCCCTATGTGGCTTGAAGCAGTCACCTAGAGCCTGGTTTGATAGATTCAGTAAGGCTATGTTGAAATTTGGTTATAAACAAAGTAATGCTGATCACACTATAATAATGTTGATCACACTATGTTCCTTAAAAGGAATGACAAGAAAATTACTATTCTTATTGTTTATGTTGATGACATAGTAGTGATAGGGGATGATGAAGAGATGGTAGCATTGAAGGCAAATCTTTTCCGAGAATTTGAAATTAAAGACTTGGGAAAATTGAGCTACTTCCTGGGAATAGAAGTTCCTCATTCTGAAAATGGCATTTTCATCAATCAAAGGAAATATGTACTGGATCTTCTTTAAGAAACTAGTATGTTAGGATGTAAGCCAACTGAGACCCTAATTATTGAAAGTCGCCACTTTGAGAATGGTATTGGTGAAGTCATTGATAAAGGGAGATATCAGAGACTTGTAGGTAGACTAATCTACTTATCTCACATTATACTTGATATAACTTATGCGGTTAGTATCGTAAGCAAATTCATACATGACTCTCGTTCTACACACTTAGAAGCTGTACTCCGAATTTTGAGATATCTACAGTCCTCACCTGGAAAATGATTATTGTTTTCAAAACATAGGCACTTGAAAGTTGAAGCCTATACAGATACAGACCATGATGGTTCCCTGGATGATAGATGATCCATTACATGATACTGCATGTTTATTGGAGGGAATCTTGTTACTTGGAGGAGCAAAAGACAAATAGTGGTCGCTAGATCCACTACAAAAGCAGAATTCAGAGCCATTGATGAAGGTGTTTGTGAAGTCTTTTGGTTGAGAAGACTTACTCAAGAGTTAGGAGTTTATAATGAGTGCTCTATCAACCTTTTATGTGATAGCAAGGCTGCTATAAATATAGTTCAGAATCTAGTTCAGCATGATCGAACGAAACATATAGAGATTGACAGAAACTTTATCAAAGAGAAGATAACAGAAGGCATTATAAGAGTTCCATATGTCAAGACTAGCAACTAGATTGCAGATGTTCTTACTAAGGGTTTTCCTAGTAGAAATTTTCATAATTGTGTTTGCAAGATGGGCATGAGGGATATCTATGCTCCATCTTGAGGGGGAGTGTAGAATATATTTATGTCAATTATGCTTAATGGCATTCTTGTAAATAGGTTTAGGTAAATATGTTATTTTTTTCTTTTATCATTTACTCTATGTTGTTACTCTATATTTGTTTGCTGCCTGTATTCGTTTTTCAGTGAGATTAATAATATCAGAAACAACTTCTTCTCTTCTCTCTTTGACTTTCATTTTGCCCTAAACCAAGTGAATTCAACTTTTTTGCTTTACTAACTATTATTCATACCTAAACATAATTAGAGTATGCGGTAAGCCTGTCAAGAGATATGAATTCATCAATTCTTTTTTTTTTCTGACTGTTTACATTATCACGATAAAATTGCATCAAATTTTATATACTTATTGATATTTTGATATTCCGATTCAATTATGTAAAAAGACTATTACTTCATGGAAGACAAGAATACTACAAAAGTATAAGGAAAGAAGCATACGGAGATTAATTTTTTATCTTTGTAAAAATAAAAAATTAAAATTAATTAAGAGCGTGAAAAAATAATTTAAATATAAATTGATAAAGTATTTAATTTATATAAATATAGCTTAATAAATGATTGTTTTGAAAATAATAATTTAAATTAGTTACAATACAGTGCTAATAGATAATTCTATCAATAGCCCATAGTGGATTAATTATCTATTAGCACTCTATTATAACTAATTTTAATTATTATTTTCAAAAAAATCCTTCATTAAGCTATTTTTATATAAACTAAATACTTTATCAATTTATATTTAAATTATTTTTTCATACTCTTAATTAATTTTAATAACTTTTATAACTAAAATTTATTAAGTTTTACGCATCACATGTTTATCTGATTAACCAACATTTCCATAGTAAAATGGAATTCCCTCATTTGAAACATCAATTTTGCATGCTGAGCTTTGCTTCAAGCCTTCATTTCTATCAAATTTCCTCGCCTTGAAACTTTTATGCATTGTCTACTCTTCACCAAGTAGTTTCTTCACTTATATTTGGGCAAGTTGGTTGCGCAGCCAATCTGTGCAAATTGAATTTTGTCTGATTTATGGGAGAAAACATCAGTTTTGTTTAGAGCATTGTGATAGAGATTCGCAGCCTTTCAAATGTGTTTGTATAGTGTTTATTTGAATTGAAGAAGTTGGGGATTAGGAGAGTTGGTTTTGTGGTCAAGCTCTACAATACTTTGTTGTGGTCTCCTTTAAGATTAATTCCTAATCCATTAATTGTTAGTGTTGTGACACAAGATCTTGGGACTTCACAGGATCGCACTGATTAGGTAAACTCACAAAAGTACATTTTATGTCCACATTACAACAGCGTGACAACTCTCCTAATAGCCAACTCTCATGGAGCATTGACTAAGATGTCATGGGTTCAATTATGGGGATGTCCATTTTGTGACAAATAAACAATAGGTGTGATGCTGTATTGTGGACATAGAATGCATTCCTGTGGGTTTACTCAATCAATGTGATCCTGTGAGGTCCCAGGATCTTGTGTTATAGTGCTAACTTTAATTTCATACATTTTTTTTTATTGAGAAGGCTCACAAAATGACAATGTAGGTGTGAGTTATCTATTAACGAAGTTTTTTTGTCAAAGTTCACAGGTGAACTGACCATTTGGGTGGTTCAAATGTTGGAATAACCAACTTTGTAAAGAACTCAAAATATAACAGGGAATCTCCACACTTTTAACATGGAAAAGTTGTTGTATAATGAACTATTGTTGTGACAACATTGCTTCTTATGCGTTGAACCAATTAAATGTCAAATTCAATAATTTAACTAGTAGATAAATGTCATGTTCTTAAAATTGCAAGGAACAAAGTAAATAAGTACTGAAGATAACGATGATAAAAACTGACAAAAGGTTCATTTGCCACCACTACACATTGATGATGCTTATAATACCAATATTATTCTCAACTCCCTCTTCGAACCACCAACCGTAGATAGCAACAAGTTATACTACCCCAACCCTTCTTAGTTTGTCGTTAAATAGAGATTGTGCTCTCTATTCACTCTATAACCATTAAACAACCTAGACACGGTGCTCTCTAAATTTAATTTAACATAAGTATTAAGATGAAAAAGATAGATTTGTCTAAGCAGTAAACTCACAAGCTTAGTTTATTTAACTTTGGTTATATTAACTACAAATTGCTACTCATGAATAGAAAAATAAGACAATTACGTATCCAATTCCCTATTTTAGCATTAGATGATTACCAAGATTCATTTAGTTGGCCACCCAAATAAATCAAGATAACAATCATAAACCAATATCATAGAAGAACATAGACAATTTTGTAAGGAATCATGGAGAATAATATTAAGAAATCAATCACAACATCGAGTTTAAGGCTTTGAATTCACTCTCAAGTAAAAGAAAATTTAGCCAAGTATATTAAAAAAATCCATAATAATCAATATAAAGAACATCAAGAATACAGGGGAAAGAAATGAGGTAAAGAAAGAAGAATGGCAAGACAATGGCAAGACTCTTTGATGATTCCCACACAAATAATCTTCTCCAAATCCAGTACTTGAACCTCTTATCCTCTTCTTCTCTTATCATCTTTTGTTTCTCTCTAATTTCTAATGTACCAAGCTTCTTTTCTCATGTAAAAAACTGATGTTTTAAAGAATGAACAAGCATGGGCGCTGCAATGCTCAGCTCTAAGAAAATAGATTTGGGGATTTGCCAAGAAGTAAGTGCACAGTAACCTAAGAGTATTAGACTTTTCGATTTGCCAAGAGGGTGTTGCGGCTTGTCCTTGTGGGCATCACAGTGCCATACTCTTGGACATGGGCTGAATTTTTAGCATTTTGGGCTTTGCAACACCCTAGCCTTTGAATTGGTGCCTGAATTACTATATTTTGGCGCCCCACCGCCAAAGGCTTGTATTTCTCTCTTGTTTTGCTGCATTGTGCTCTTTAACTTGTGGTTAAGTTACCCAAAACTTGGCGCTAAGTTACCCAAAACTAGTTGCTAAATTACCCAAAACTTGTCCAAACTCATGTACTTTATCTCCAATTGATTTCTAACTTCCAAAACACATGTAAAATGTAAAACACAAATAGAAACTCAAGAACTAGATAATTAAATGTAAGAAAATTAGACAGAAAATTATACAAAGTTATGCACTTATCAAATATACACGCTGAAATTGCGCTACATGTATGATTTCAAATTGCATGACATTTACACTATAATTTGACACTTTCTCACTTTAATAAATAAATGAATATATATATATATATATATGATTATTTAAATTGATATTATATCTTCTTATTTTTTTAATTGCTTGATACTTTGTGATTATTCTTTGACCTAATTACAGTTTTGGTCCTTCTAGTTTGTAAAAGTTACAATTTTGGTCCCTCTACTTTCAGTTTGAACAACTTGATCCCTCTAATTTCATAAAAGTCGCGTAACCTTTAAAAAATGCCAACTAAACTCTAAAAATGTCACATCACCGAATGAAAATGACACATCATAAAGCCACGTCAGCCCTTATTTTGTTCCCTAATTTCCTCGCCCGAGTGTCCAGGATTGTGTTAGCTCCATCACCTTCCATGGTGTCGGTCACCATCGTTCACACAAGGAAGGGAATTCAAATCAAAAATATAATTTTCTACTCAACTCTATTCCAACTCTCTCTTGTTCTTTTCTTTTCATCATCTCTCATCCTCCAACTCTCTCTATTGCACCACAATCTCTGAAACATTATCGTTTTGTCATTTTCCATCTAGAAAAATCGTTTCTCTCCTGCTGCTTTAGAACAAAAGGACTCCTCTGGAACCCTGAAGCCCACCCGTAAACCTTACAAGAAAATTGTCTTAAACTGAGAAAAAGTTGAAGCCGCTGAGAAACAAAAATGCATTTCATCTTATTGTTTTCCAATTCCCTACAAAACAAATCCCTTTCACAATAACCAATTTTTTGTTCTCATTTCTTGACAAAGCACTTGGAATTGAAAATATTCATTGTTTGGTTACTTTCAGTGTCATAAATGTTTGGATTGCCTGTTGCCTTGAAAAGAGGCCATTGCTCTTGCTTGGTCCATTTGGGAATTGGGGAAAAAATAAGGCCTGATGTGGCTTTATGATGTATTATTTTTATTAGGTGATGTCATTTTTTGAGTTTAGTTAACATTTTTTAAAGATCATGTCAACATTTCAACTAAAAAATTGATGAAAAATTAACAAATTGACCAAAAATATAATTTTTATGAAATTATGAAAACCAAATTATTCAAGTTGAAACTAAAAAAATAAAAATTATAACTTCTATAAATTAAAAAGACCAAAAATATAATTAAACCTTATTCTTCTAATTACCTATTTTATTTATTTCAATTATTTAGTTTGTTTTTATCTCTTTAAATTTAGTTTTTCATATTTATCTATCAACTTTTTATATAATATTTTTTGTAATTATTTGAATCACCGATTATTATATTCATACCATGCTGACATCAAGATACTTCAACACCAAGCTAACAGACCATAGCAGATAAGAAATTCGACCATAAGTTTAGGGTAAAGTGCTGGGTAAACCCTAGCTTCAATTTCACCACTGAGCATAACAAATTGCCCCATCTACTGCATTAGCTCAGTAACTACAGGATCAATTGGCTCGAGATTTGACCATAGATTCAAGCATCTATGCATAGTCATGCGTCGCTCCATGTTGAGGACGTTTAAACTGCAATGCCCCTTTTAGAATATTGTTTGCCCTTGCAAGCCAAAGTCTTTCCCGAAGAATGGGATAGGGCATCCAGAAAACCAATTATATCCCATGATTGCAAAGGAAACCACGGATTATTATTTCCGTACCAGGGAAATAAAAGTGTATTCCACTATTTTGGCAGAGAGAATACCAGTAGTAAATCATTCTAAAGCTGAGTTCAATTCTCCATTTTATGAAGGCAAAACAGCATAAGTTTAAAAAAGGATAAAAGCCAAAATATAACTCTGCATCAAAGCCTCTCAGGCGAAAAACGCATTCAGCATATCTTGCATCATTTCACTATGCATATCTTAATAACAGAGGCAGCTCCGATACGATGTAGGGCAACAACTGCATCACCAGGCTTGCAAAGGCCCTTTTCAATTGCAGATTTCAAAGAAGCTTCCAGAATCACCTCCGTAGATTCTGCATCAGTAGCTTTGGCAGATCCCTCAGCCAATATAGGAATCAAGCCCCTGTATATTAAACTATGCCTTGCTGGTGTCTCATCACTGCAGGTCCAATCAAATGAGTCTGTGGTCAGAACTGGAACTACAACAGACAAGATTGGAACCGCTGGTCTATACTTGGCGACTAACTTGGCTGTAGTCCCACCACGAGTCAGCACAACAATGAGTTTTGCTTTGGCCTTGTTAGCTGTGCGGACAGCAGAAGAGGCAAGGCTTTCCAATGGACTCATAGGCAGAGGAGTAGACCTTATCATCTCTTTGAAAATAGCACCATAGTCAAGGGACGATTCTGCTTCAATGCAAATTCGAGCCATGATTTTCACAGCAATTTCGGGGTAGGCCCCAGCTGCACTTTCACCACTAAGCATGACACAATCTGTTCCATCAAGTACAGCATTAGCTACATCAGTTGCTTCAGCTCGTGTTGGCCTGGGAGACTTGATCATAGATTCAAGCATCTGGGTAGCAGTGACCACAGGTTTGCCTACAAGATTACACTTGTATATCATCATTTTCTGTGCCAGAAAAATCTTTTCAACTGGGATCTCCATTCCTAGATCACCACGTGCCACCATGAATGCATCAGTCTCACGCAAAATTTCATCAAAATTCATAACCCCCTCCTGATTCTCAACCTTGGAATACCATCAAATCATTAAAAAATATGAGGACTTCGGAACTAGTAAAAACAAATGCTGGTAAATGAAAATCGTTAGCACAACGAAGAAAATCATAAAGACAAGCACTCCCCATAGTGCAAACAGCCCTGCAACAAGTTTCAAAAAAAAAAAAAAAAACCAAACGAGATACCTGCAAGATGTCTAGAAGACATCAAACTAGGCAAAGATACAGTTCTCTTCCCTTTTCCTTTTCGTGGATATTATGGTTATGGGACAAGGATTAGAACTTCAAGGCTCCGACTTATTAGTCTGAGTTTTTCAGAGCCACTTAACCAATATAAATCCCACTTTCACATGACATAACAAACAATGTTGTTGATGTCAGTGGGCAACGCATGTATGGTGAAGAAAAGAACCAGCCCTTTCCAGTGCAACCACATACAAGCGAAAAATAAGTTACCCGTATGAAAAATTGCTTCAATTAATGTTCTGCAAAGATGCATAATGAATGCAACAAAATACCTTTGACATCAACATAATATGCTTAGCATGTGGCCCCAGGACCTTACGGACGTTAACAAGATCTGAGCCCTTGCGAACAAATGAAAGAGCAATCATGTCAATCTGGTTAGGGACACCCCATCCAAGAATATCTTCCTTATCCTTCTCAGTAAGAGTGGGAAGTTCTACCACAACACCAGGAAGATTAACATTTTTCCTCTCACCCAGCATTGCAGTGTTTTCACAGCAACATCTGACAAGACCAGCATCTGGGTCACAAGATAAGACCGTGAGGGTGATTGTTCCATCAGAGCACAATATGGTATTTCCAGGCTTCAAGTGCACAGGCAGCTTCTTATAACTCATTGATATCATCTCCTGATCCCCCTTGATGTCGTAATCAGTAGTTATGGTAATTTCCTGCCCTTCTTTAAGCTGAATAGGTTTTCCATCCTTCAGAAAACCAGTCCGAATCTCAGGTCCCTGCAGGAATACAGTGGAAAGATGTACACAGAATGGTTAATTTTTTTAGATAGAGAAAGAGATAAATCAATAGAAGAGAAACAGGGTAGTAAAGGATGGAGACAAGATATCCTCCTCAAACTAGATAATTGCAGAACAAAAAATACGAAATGATAAAGCTGTTCACTTGGGTAGAATCTGTGTTAAAATATCAAATAATTGGATTTTCTCAAGAAAAGTATTGGTAGAAGTCAAATATGATTACTATAATGAATAAGGCTTGTTTTATCTCCAGAAACTACATATATGCTGATTGCTACACTACCCGGCCTTGGGTTTCCTAGCAAGGATGCACAGATGTCCATTTTGCAAAGGAAGCACAGTATCTGACTTCTAATGGGGAAGAACTTTGCAGTTCACACGCTTATAATATTGATTCAGGTAACATATCACAGATTAAAAAGAGAAAAGAAAAGCTAAACCTTGATGAGTAAGTACATAAAGAAAAATTAATAAAAGTGCTTTAAGGAATTTTACAATAAAATCATGTACATATTCAAAACTCTAAACAGCATAAAAAATGGACCACTTTAAACATCTGAAAGAAGGTACAAACTAAAGGATATATGTTACGAGAATATCAGCCAAGTGTAGCCAGGAGTAGCAAATCCTGATAATCCCTTGCTGTAGTGTAATATCTTCTACATTCTTTTTTGCAATTTCATGCTTTACATACTGTAATAGTCTGAAATATGAGGGAATGAAAAACCAAATTCTCAAATCTCTATCTCTCTCTCTCTCTCTAAATTCCAGAGTTGCACATCCTTGAATTGTGCTTTGTTACTGTAACATTGATGCTTTCGTTGAGAGCATTCAGCTATGGCAGACCAGTTGCGAGACTCTAATATTCAAGCATTGGAGGAATGTCGGAACTGACTTGCTTCTCACGATGAGCAACGAAATTCGTTTAGGTTGATATTGCAGGAGATCAATTTGAAAGTGACTTCCCTAGAAAATCGTCTAGAACAAAGCATGAGAGGTCCTAAGCGATGTGTTGAAACATACTTCATTTCCGAGGATTCGATCAGAGAAGTTATCTAGAAATACTGTTAAAGTCGTGCAACCACCGCAAATCTTGAAGCTCGGCGTACCTCGATTCGACGGAAAAGAACCTCAATTAAGTGAGAAGAAAATTGTAAGGATGGAACATGAGACTGAGACACAATTGTTTCTTCATCATTTTGAAATATCATATATCCAAATTTCTGATGAACTTTATAAGTTGAAGATGATGCAAACCAGAGTTTTCATTGTGCATACACCAACCAATCTGGGCTATCGACTCCTTACCATTGCAAAACGTATTGGAATGATTTCAAATGCAATCTGGAGTGTGTTAGATGTCAAGACCTATGTTGCGTGAAAGAAAAGGCTTGATCATTTCAAGATCAAGTGGAAATGGAAACTCCGACAAGATAATCCAATTTTGGTTCAAGCAAATTTGAACGTTTCGAAACAAACTCAGGTGAAATGGACTGAGTATATCGATGTCATTATGCCATCGCCCGCGAAGAAGTGCTGTGAGCTTGATGCTTGGAGCTTTGCGTAGAAACTGATATTGCGAGGATGTGAGCCTTTGCCAAGTAGGAGGTATTTTACTAAATCTATTTCAAAAAATTTGAGCAGAGGCTGCATTGGTTACTTTCATTTGGTTAATAGCTATGAGAATCATAGATGTCAAGGGTAGAACCAATGAATTGTTAAAGCTTATTACCACAGGATTGACCTCATCCATGGGAAGGTTAGTTTGTATTCATGTTTTTTTTTTTTTTTTGTTCATGTTGGTGGAGAGATCTATGATCCTGAAACAAATTCATGGATAGAAATGCCAACTGGAATGGGTGAGGGTTGGCCTACCCGACAGGCAGGTACTGAATTGAGTGTTGTGGGGGCTGGTGAATTATATGCTTTTGATCCTTCACATTCTCTGGATAGCGGAAGGACACCAGCCATTGGTGCTGGATTTCTAGTCCAGCGGGTACTGTAAATGGCATTGTTGACCAATTGGTCAGGTTTGGAAAGGTCACAAGGCCTATATTAGGAATTAAGTTTGCATCAGATCAATCTGTGGAGCATTTGGGCATAAGTGGAGTACATGTCTTAGATGCTTCGGCCAATGGTCCAACTAGGAAAGATGCTTTGCACCCAACCAAACGTGATGCGTATGTTATACTCATTTTCGGTGACATCATAACATCTGTGAATGGTCAACAGGTTACTAATGGAAGTGATTTATACAGAATCCTTGACCAGTGTAGATTGGCTGGTGTTGGTGGGGGGGCTATTCGTACCCATGATTACCCTGATAATTGGATTTGATGCAAAAGCAGACACAACAATCTCAAAATGCATGATGACAGATGGAGCAGGTGTAATTGTTTTCTACAAATATTCCCTTGACTTGCCTCTGATCGACTATGATTTAGTACTTCTTTTCCAGCCAATGTTGGTGCTTGGAATCAGTGTTGGAGTTGCTTTTAGTGTGATTTTTGCTGATTGGATGATAACCATATTGTTAATAATAGGTTTCTTTGGAATTTCAAGCAAGACGTTCTTTAAGGGTGTTGGAACCTGGAAAAAGGAAACCCATTATTAAAAATGAATTTGTTCGACAGTCACAGTTAAAACAAGGACTGAAGATGGTGCTTATGAGCTTTTGCCAGGATGCCAAAGCAATGACAAAGAACCTAAGGAAAATGGTTCTTTTCTTGAGAATATTCGTTGGCAAGAGCTTCGATTTCTAAAGGCTGTCTAGATCATTATACTTTTAATAGAGATTCAACAAAATTACACGACAACATGTTCAATGGCCTATTGGGTATTCAATCTATTACAAATCCCTGGGGCAGTGGGGGTGACTTCGCATGCGGTTGTTTTTCCTGTATCATTGATTCTTTCCCGTATCATTGTTGAGAGGGCTGTCCCATTATTAGCACTACGGTTGGAGAGGAGAACTGTTGCTAAACATTTGACAAAACGGAAAGAGAAAGTAGAAAAAGAGGAGTTCCCCTTCACTCCAAATGAGAATTTTATTGACAAAAGAAAGAATTTTCTCAACTAGAATTTCTACTTTTCGGTGTGGCTGCTGCTCGGTTATCTTCCACGGTCATCACACACAGATCCTTTAATTGGTTATGGAAGTATGTTATCTTGCTAGTTGCCCAGCTTTGCACTCAACCGATGCATACTCGATGAAAACTCAAGCTGCAGCTCCTGGTGGGTTCCATTAATGAGTTCAACACTCATTACCCAACTTTTGACCTTGAGGGCAAGGTCAACTCTGAAAGGGAAGGAAATGTTACGAGAATATCAGGCACATGTAGCCAGGAGTAGCAAATCCTGATAATCCCTTGCTGTAGTGTAATATCTTCTACATTCTGTTTTGCAGTTTCATGCTTTATATACTGTAATAGTCTGAAATATGAGGGAATGAAGAACCATATTCTCAAATATCTCTCTCTCTCTCTCTCTCTCTAAATTCTGGAGTTGCACATCCTCGAATTGTGCATTGTTACTGTAACAATATATTTCAACGCACACAAGCCCTACACCTTGTAGTATGTTCCCCAAGGCAGTCGTCTATGGTTAAAATTAGGTGATGCGAGCCAGACCTTATTAAGTGATTTGGGGCAAGCTGTTTACAAAGTTTTGGGTTTTAGGTTTCAAAATTCACGGCTTGAGGGCCGGACAAGAAGTTAACTTTACAAAATGCAAACATGGAAGAGCAGCCACAAATAAATGTTAAAAATAATTTTTTTTTTTAAATGAAAAGATAAGAAAATTTCTGAATCCTTATAAATCGAATCAAACTTCAAATGCAAACAGAAGGTAGAGAGGCTTGGCCAAAAGCTAACCTTTGTGTCAAGCATGATAGCACATAGTATTCCAGTGTTCTGCATGGCCGTCCTGAGATTGTTCAAAGTCTCCTGATGATACTCGTGTGTACCATGAGAAAAATTGAAACGAGCAACGTTCATCCCAGCCCTCAGAAGCTTCTCAGTCATTTCTACAGATCGAGAAGCCGGACCCAGAGTACAGACAATCTTCGTCTTGGGAACACGCCCATCATTTGGCTGCTGCTTCAAAATCCCTTCGATGTCTATGTTTGCCATTTTTCTCTTTCCCCTTTATGCCGCTCGTTTACTAGGGTTCCCTACACAAATTTAACATAAATTAGTAAACATAAAAAAACATAAAGACGACGACCCAGGAAGACAGATATGCAATCCTAAAGCACACAGGCAACACCAGATCGAAAAATACAAAATTACAACACAGCAACAGTGTGCTCGGCTGCAGAGAAACGAAGAGGGAAGAAAGTATAATACCTCAACTCACCAAAAATGACCTCACAAAAAACTGGGTGAGTAAATTGGGTTTTTTTTTCTTATTTTCTTTCAAGTAACAAAAAATAAATAAAGAAAACATCTTCTGATTTCCCGGGCAGCAGAAGAATAGGAATCGAAATTACCCACTGAAACATGATAGGAAAGTAAATACAATATTCAAATAATAAAGGCAAAAGAGAAAACAACCCAGATAAAGATAAGTTGAATGAAAAATAAAGAGCGAAGCAGATACAGTACGAGTGGAATTTCAGATCGGAAAAGGGCTAGGGAGCAAAATTGGTTGCTTCCCAGGGAAGAATTATAGTATTAAGATTGAAGGACTCAGAAGGAGCAAACTGCAAAGCCACCGAAGGAAACACAAACGTACTTTACCCTTTGAGTGATGCGAAATGGCTATTGATATCTGCTAGCTCCGCGTCTCAGAGATATACCATTCTTCTCCTCTAAAAGGTCCACCAAACTAGAAGGTAAAAGTCGGTGAACCCGTTATTCGTAGGAAATACAATCTACATCTCACCCTCTGTTCTTTTTTTTTTTATGTTTTTTTTTAAATTTTTTATTTTTTAAAATTAATTAATTATTTTTTATCTTATATATTTTTAAAAAATTTTTAAGATGTTTTTAAGATGTTTTTAAATTTTTTTATTTTTATTTTACTATTTATTTATAATTTTTTTATTATTTATTTATAACTTAAAAGATTTTAAAAAAATATGAAAAAATATAAAAAAATTTTAATAAAAATATATTATATAAATATATAATTAATTAATTTTATAAAATAAAATATATTAAAAATATATTAAAAAAACTACAAAAAAAATCTTAAAACTCTCCAGTTACATGTTTGCCTTATTTGTAATATCTGTTCTGAGTCTGTGTATTGATTTTTATTTATTTTTTTATTTTTTTAAAAATGAGTTCATTTTACTAAATTATTTTTTTGGTTAAAGTCTTACCCGTATCTACGGCATCTTAAATATTTTTACTTTTTATTTGTGTTAATCATATTAATAATTTGTTAAATGTATCAATAAAATAATAATTTAATAAATGTAGATAGTAATTATTTTAAAAAAACTATAATCAATGGAAAATTGAGAAAGAATTGTGAAGAAGACTTTGATGTACAACTGACTCTTGTCTAAACTTTAATTAGAATTTATATTTAAGATCATATTTGGTTAAATTAATAGTGTTTTAGAATAATATTTTATGAGCATATTTTTCTAAAAAGATTATAATAATTGTGAGAAAATTTTGAAAAAATATAAGAAGTAACAAAATTTTATATTATTAAATTCACATTACTTTTATATTTTTATGATAATTTATACTAATATATATGTTATTAGAGTAAACTTTCACCAATATAGTAAACTTATCAATATTTTTATATTATCCAATTATGTATCTATATATTTTAATGTGTTGGATAAATAGTAAAAATATTCACTCCCACATCTATGATATTATCCTTGGAACTAAGAAATGAGGATAGTTATAACAGTATGCAAAAGTTGAGAGTTCTACTCTTACAAGTTATTCATCAAAAAATAATTATCTTATAACAAAATTAACTTAACTATATTTTTTATTTTTAATTAAAATAATGCATATAAAATAAAAATGTACGCGTGCCATATGCAAGATACTAATATTTTATAAAAAATATTTGATATGAAAACTCACACAAGGAAATTTTAAAATTATTAATGTATTTTCTATTTACTTAATTATGTATTGACACTAATTTATTTTTATTTTTTAAAATTAGTTATTACTATGTTATATAAAGAATGCTTTAATTTAACAAATTTTCTGAATTTGTCACTAAAAAATAATATAAAAATGAGTGACAAATTAAATTTAATATTTTAATATATATATATATATATATATATATATATATACACACGTGAATTTAACTCCCCTCAAGTAGTACGTAGGTTATAGACTTATGACTAGACGGACGCATGCGTGCGTCTGTGTAGTGGTTTTTGTTTTTGGCCAGATTTATGTGTAGTTTTCATTTTTTCAATGTCAAAGTTTTCTTTTATTTTGGTCAAATTCATAGTCAAAGTTCAAACTAAAACCAAAACCAAAACCATAGCCGAACACTGTGGGCTGACTTACTTGAAGACCAACGTTTGTTGCTTCTGTGTGCGCCTTTAGATTCACCATTAACAATGGGAACATAATAAAATGGATCTATAATCAGATTTCACTATTTTTTAATTGCTTTTAGTTACTGTTTAAAACAAAGGGTCTGCTATCCAGTGTGTCTTTGTGTAGTATTAATTACTTTTTGCAAACATGTTTAATTAAATTAATGTTTAACGAGCTTTTATTTTTTATCATTAATATTATTTTAATTTATATTAATATATATGTATTTAGTAAGTGCAAGTCAACAAATTGAATTAGTTAATATTATTCTTTTAATATTTTTATATTATCTTCTTTTTTTAAGAGATAATAGGTAATTAAAATATTAAAATTGTGAATACTTATTTATATTTAAAAAGTAAATCTTTTAATTTTTTATAACGGATAGTTAAAGTTAAAATTTTAATTAAATTTTAATTTAAAAATAAATTAAAATACACATTATTACATATCAAGGCATTAGTTTAAAAATAACTAAACTATCCATTATTAAAAAAAAAACTTAAATTTTGATCTCTAAAAATTCTAAATCTTAGATCCCAATCTTATACTCTAAAACTTCTAAACAGTAAACTCCAAAGCTTAAAATAATAAACACTAAAGTCTAAAAAGCCTAAAGCCTAAAAGTCATAAACCTTACAAATTCTAAATAAAACCCTAAAAAACATAAACCCTAAAACTCTACAATCTAAACCTTAAACCTAAAATCCTAAAGACTAAACCTAAACCCTAACCCTAAATTTTAACTCATAAATCATAAACTCTAAACCCTAACCTTAAACCTTAAGTCCTAACCTTACATCTTATTCCCTAAATTGTAAATCTAAACCTAAATCATAAACCCTAAAATTTCAAATTCCTTAGCCCTAATTAAGGGAGTGAAAGTTATAACTTATAAGAAAGAGAGAACTATATTTTTTTAACAAGATATTTTTGTCTTCAAAACTTGCATGTCAACTGTATTTATTATCATTATTAGTTTTTATAATTTTTATTAAAGAAATTTATAAAAACAATACTGAGTAATGCATTCTTAAGCAGCGAGTTAAGAGCACTCCTTAGCAACAACCTAAAACAAATAACTAAACCAAAGAAACAATAGTATCTCTACTTGTCATTTCTTTACGGTTCCTCTCATGAGAGATTGAGGGGGAAAAAACAAATGGAGAGAATCACAATGTTAAGACAGCCCATGGAACACATCCAAATTTAAATTTTTAACTTTAGTCACTCCCACTTTTTTTTAGGGTAATTAGTCACTCCCATTTTTTTTTTTCAATAATTCACTCACATCACTTTCTTATATAGATAAATATATAATTCTAGGAGTATTCAAAATCAATTTAGTCCAATCACACCAAATCAAATTAAACTGTCAAGAAATCCATCAAAACCAATTCAAATAGGCTGAGTTAGATTTTCTTTTAATGAAATTTGAGCGGCTTAATTTGGTTTTTCCAAGAATAATAAACTAAATCAAACTAGCTGACGATTATATATGATTCTTATAGTTCGGTTGGATTTAGTTTAGGTCCAAAAATTAACTAAACCGAACCAACACTGTTAATAATTTTTTTTTATTGTATGTTGTAACTTCAAAGAGTATGTGATCTGCAAATCATTCAATTTTGTTCTGGTTTAGTTGTATAAAAATTAAAAAATAAACTTCAAAATCAAAGTATTTTAAAATCTAACTATTGGTTGGCCTACATTATCAATGTTGTCATTAAACACTGAACCAATTTTTTCCATAGCTTTACTCTCAAAAACATTTTCACATAATCTATAGTTTATTTTATTTCTTAAAGAAAAATATAAAAATACTTTTTTTAACTTTGGCTCACTGTCGACATCACTCTCCACCAACGTCCATTGCTCGCCACTGCCATCCACTAGGGGGACCACAACAATCACCAGTTCACTGCGACCATCCATTGCTCCACTGCATGTTGGTTTGACCTCTAAGCTCTAGTTGAATTTTGATGAAAACAAAATATTAATCATGACATGTGATAAGTTGATTGAATCTCATAACATTGATATCTTCATATGTGCTTATAAGGATTACAGCACAGTGCGATTTGGTTCAATTTTGAACCAATGACAAATCGAAGCAGTCAAGGAAAACGGTTTGGTTGTTAATGTGCATAATAAAATAAAATAAAAACCAAACCAAACCAGTTTGGTTCGATTAGGTTGGGTTGTGCGATTTCAAGTAATTGGATATCCAACCTAAGGTTGCCCACAGGACAAAAGCTAAAGAATGAGAATTGAATGAGAGTAAGGACAAAAAAGTTACCACTCACCTTCCGCATTTCCACAAACCTTTAGCACCAAATCAAACACTAAAATTGCATAAAGAAGAAAAGAACCCATGAAAGACGAAATCACTCGCTCCATATTTCCCATCCTCTTCAACTACAATCCCATGAGCTTCATAACCATCCACACGCAACTGAGTCATTGCCTAATTTAAAGACCCTTTTGAGACCAGATGAAAATCGCAGCAAACTTCGAAGATATTCCACAATCGATTTCTGGGTAATTCCAAGCTTTCACCTTTCTCCTCCCTCAATTGATTCTGGAGCCGTAACCTCAGATGGGTGTCGTTTGTTTTAGCTAAGGATGCCCACAGGACAGATCCAACAAAAGCTAAAGAATGAGAAAACACAATGTTGAATTAAAATGTTGTGGAGGCAGATCTAACCAATATTCGTCATTGTCTTCGTAGAGTGGAATGGAGTGGTAAGTAACTGAGCTCTGAGTATGTGTTCGAGGAGTTGAGAACAGAGAACCCAGGCCTAGGATTTCTTTATGAGTAAAAGTGAAAAATTAATCTAATATTTAATTATGTAATATGAAAAATGTTTATATATATATATATATATATCCAATTCGATTAACCGGCAGTTTGTTTTTTATGCCGCAAACCAAATTGTTACGTGCAGTTTTGCTAAAAATTAAACTATATCAAATTGTTGGAGCTGTAGTTTGGTTTGGTCGGTTTTGTGATTTTAACCAAACCGCTGCACACTCTATTTATATGTTTTGATATGATATTATGTGATTTAAGTGTTTACAAAAGTTATATCTATATAAACATAAGAGATATTTGGTTAAGAAGGCTCATAGGCTTAGCATATGATTCGTATTTGGTTAAATCTATATCCATACTTATGCTTTATGTAATGTCAGTTGACTTGATTAAATATGTGCTTACATGATATAGCTAAAAGAATAAGTAACGAGAGGGAAAAGAGACTTCCTGAACATTTAAAAGATTATGTCATTGGGAAGCCATAAGTTGAAGAGGAAGTTAGTTACAAGTTGCTAGCAGCCATTATGTTATGTTACTTTAGTTAGCAATTCTGTTTGTAAAGCTGTTCACTGTAAAGTAGTTTGTTAGACTAGTTTATATAGGAAGGCAGAATGTACTGTGTGGTATAAGAATTTTGTGAAGTCGTGTAAGGAGTTTCTGAATCCTCTTTCTCAATTAAGAGATTCATTTGATTCTAATTCAATAAAATCTTGCTCAATTCTGAGTATTTCTTCTGCGTGGTCAATTTCTTTCTCCAGCTTTCATCATTACATGAAATATAATTATGTTTTATTAAGTTATATGTTCTTGACTAATTTTATAGTGAGTGTATTCCTTTGAGTCAGATTAAGCATGCATTAGCTTACAAGTTTTTATGGCTTTTATAATAATACTTGTATTTTGTTTTTACAAGGTTTCAAAATTATATAAGCCTAACAACACATTTTCTTCTCTCTTTAAGCTCAAACTCTTCACTTAAGCCCATAAACTCCAGCAAAATGTTAATGAACATTATTGTAAATAACTGATATTTTATGTTGAGCTTTGTGGCAACAATCTCAACGTATTGTAACTGCTATGCATCTTGTATCTACTATAAAATTACTCATTCAAAAGTTGAAGAATGATGGATGGGAGCCATTACTTGAAAATGTTAAAACATTTTGTGCTAGCAATGATATTAGTATTTCTGATTTGAATGCTCAATATTTAAAAGTTCGAGGTAAGCCTCATCATAAGAATGCTGACACTTTCGTAATTATTGAACATCAATTTAGATATGACATATTTACAGTTACCATAAACTTTTAATTGCAAGAGTTGAATAATAGATTTTGTAATCAAACTATGAAATTGCTTCTTCTTAGCTCAGATTTAACAGCCCATTTTGATGGGCTGGATAAAAAAGGGCCTTTTATGCTGGTACTTTAAAAAGAATACCTTTTATCAGAAGAAAAAATTATTTTACATTTAAATGTAGTAATTAAAAAGTACTTTTAAAATAAAAAAAGACTGGGTACAAAACTGTAAAAAAACTTTTGATTAATAAAATCATCGAAAAAAACAAGCAGAAGGACTTTTTTTATATAGTGTTTAGGTAAAAAAAAATATTTTTAATAATAATTTAGAAAATTATAATTTTTAGTTAAAATTAAATTCAAAATTGTAAAAAAAATTATTTAATTATTATTATGAAATTTAGAATTACAATTTTATGAAATATTAATTTTTTAAATAAAAATAATCAAGTTTTGGATTGTAACCAATAACTAATTGTAATTATATTATTGAACATATTTATGAATTTAAAATTTGTGTAAATTTCATTAACCACATAAATGATTTGTGACTTACTACCAAAAAAGTAATTGTCAAGTACAATAAATAAATTAAACATAACAAATTAAAATAAAGAGTGGGCCAAGTATTTAATTTCACTATAGGATATTATAAATGATTTATCTTAAATAAAATATAATTTTTGTGATTTAAAAATTTAATGAAAGAAAATACATATTTTTCTTCCCTTTTCTCACTTCTCTCTACAACCTCACTTTATCTATCTTACTTTCCATCCTTTTGCAACTTCAAATCTTCTTTTCTCTTCTTTTATCTCCCATAATATCCTTTTTCACTGAGTTTCCATAGACCATCTCTGAATACTTTCAGATCACATCCAAGATTAAACCAAAATCCTAGTTTCTGAGCCAAAAATCACAAGATGACGATGACGACAAGCTTACCTAGTTGGCCACGTAGTGGAACGAAGTAGAGGTTTGAATGAAGTTAATGGAGGTCTTCAGCCTTCAAGTTGGGGGTATTTTGGTGGCCAGCCCTCTTTCATTTTAATTCTCCCTCTTTCATTTTAATTCTCTCTCTTTTATCGCAGCTCATTTTTTCAAAAGCCAAAATTTCTGGCTTCTAAAAAAAGCACCCAAAATTCCTTTTTTGGGTGCTTCTCCTTTTTTCTAAAAGTAGAAACAGACACATCTTTTTTGGTAGAATGACTTTTTTTAAAAAAGCAACTTTTTCGGCAAATAAGCTTATCCAAAAGCAGCCTAAGTCCTAAGGATGCTTACAGATCTTTTCAAATTAATGACATGCAATTTAGTTTAAAAGTACTGTCCAAAAGATTTCTTTAAGCAAGAGAAAGTTCATTTGAGAATGTAGTTGTAGTATTATGAGCTTGATGTATTGAAGCATTCTAAATTTCATAATACTTCAATGCTTTATGAGTTGTGTAGAGTACTATTACTATGAGGAAAGTCCACAATTTATCACGTGGTACTATTACTATGAGGAAAGTCCACAATTTATCACGTGGTTGATATGATCATTTGCCACATGTTGACTCTTCGAATTTCAACAACATCATTGGAACGGACTTTTTAGCAATGAAGCTTGTAAAAACAAGGATTCATAACAAAATTGAAGATTGTTTTCTTGTACATAATTTTATTGTGTATATTGAAAAGGAGATTGCAAATAATTTCACTACAAAGGAGATTATGGATGAATTCTATCTAATAAAAATTGAAGAGCATAATTTTGATGGTTGATATAGTATGGCATCACTTTTGGTATGTATTTTCCTTGTATCAAAATTAATTGTATTTATTTTGGTATATTATGATATTTTACTTTTTATTAAAGTAAATTTTGAGCAAAAACATGTTAGTAGTAAAAGTTGCTACTTGATTTTTTTTTATTAAGTGTGTGTATTTTTTAAATACATATTATTTTGTCCACTTTATTTATTTTTTCTGGTTCTGTCCATGTGCTCTCGGTACACGCCAACATTTACAAGCTTAATGTACTTATTACTAAAGTCTTTGCTTCCTTAGCACAAGCATTACAAATGAATAGCAGCTTCAATAGTAGGGGTTATGGTGGGCAAAATCAAACATTACTTTTTTATTTAACGAATTACATGAGCACAAGGACAGAACTAGAAAAAATAGCAAGGGAGACTTTAATGAAAAGTAAAATATCATAATATACCAAGACATAAGGAATGAAGGAAAATACATACCAAAAAGTGATGCAATCATATATCAACCATCAAGATCATGCTCTTCGATTTTTGATTAGATAGTATTCATTTATAATCTCTTCTGTCATGAAATGATTTCCAATCTCCTTTTCAATATACACAATTAAATTATCTGCAAGAAAACCATCTTTCAGCCTTGTTTTAACAAGCTTCATTGTTGAAAAAGCTTGTTCTGTTGTTGTAGTTAAAATTAAAAGAGTCAACACCAAACAAATCGTCTTATCAACCAAGTGATAAATTGTGAACTTCCCTGAGAGTAATAATACTCTGCACTACTCAGAAAGTGTTGAAATATTTTGAAATTCAAAATGCTTTAATACATCAAACTCATAATGCTACAATTGAATTCTCAAATGAGCTTTATCTTGCTTAGAGAAGTCTTTTGGATAGTACCTTTCAACCAAATTGCATATGTCATCAATTTTGAAAGATCTGAAAGCATTCTTAGGACTTAAAGATGAGCTAAGAAGGAGCAATTCCACAGTTTGATCACAAAATCTGTTATTTAGCTCTTGCAATTGAAAGTCTATGGTAGCTTGTCAATATGTCATATCTAAAATGATGCTCAATAGTTACAAAAGTGTCAACATTCTTGAGATGAGGCTTACCTCAAGCTCTTAAATACTAGACATTCAAATTAGGAATATTAAGATCATTGCTAGCACAAAATGCTTTGATATTTTCAAGTAATGGCTCCCATCCATCATCCCTCAACTTTTGAATGAGTGATTTTGTAGTTGATACAAGATGCATAGCATTTACAATAACTTGAGATTGTTGCTCAGAGCTTTACATAAAAGAACGAGTACTTCTATAATTTGTTTCATCAAGTGCAAAATGAAAACAAATTCAAATGATGTTAATGTAAGTAAGCTGCCTTTGCATCACCTTGTTGAGAATAATTTGCTCCTTCTTTAGAGATAGAATTGACAACAGAGTATGTTGCTGCATACATTCTTAACAAGCTGCATATTGAATGAAAATGAGAACCCCATCAAGTATCTTCAGCTCTTTGTAAGGTACCAATATGATTTTCTCCTTTTTTAGTCTCAATTTCATTATTAGAAATCATATTTTGAATTTCCATTGCTTGGGCATCTTGTAGCTCTTTATGCCATTTAAAAGAACTAATAACAATGTTTATAATAGATGTCAAACTTGTAAAGAATTGATGAATGACCTTAGCTTCTCTAGATGCTGTAACCAAAGCTAATTGCAATCTGTGAGCTGTACAATGAACATAGTAAACATAAGGACATTCTTTGAGAAACATAAATTATAGCCCATTCCATTCACCACGCATATTACTTGCACCATCATAACCTTGTCCCCAAATATTTTCAACATGAAGATAATGACAAGAAAGGAGTGCACATACCTCTTTTTTAAGTTGATACCATGGTATCTTTGACATGTACAACATGAAAAAAGCGCTCTCGAACAAAGTCATCTTTATCAACAAATCTCAAAATTAATAGGCATTTACTCCCTCTTTGCCTCATCCCGAGCTTCATCAACAGTTATGCAAAAGTTAACATCACCAATTTCTTCCCTAATGGCATTTCGAACTTTATTTGAAATGATTTGTAAAACCTCCTTTTGAATTTTAGGAGATGTATATGTGGCATTTGGTTGAGCATTTTGTAGCACAAGACCAACAACTTTGTCATTCTAAGTTGCTAAAAGCTTCAATAGCAATAAAATTGCCCCTATATTTTTAATCAACACTTTTATCATTTCCTCTAAAAGCATTTACTTAGATAGCTAACCACCATACTGTCAATTGTAGCCTTGAGTCGCAATCGGTTATTTTCCACTTCTTTTGATACTTGCTTTGCAAACATATTTTGAATTTGTTGAGATTGATTCTTGAGATCCTCACAATAATTTACAGTCTTTTTATGTAAAGAATTAGGATTTTTTCCCACATGGCCTAATAAAGAACAATTTATTCTATCATTGATTTTCATCCATCTGTTAAAGCCATGACTTGTAAATGCATCCAAGTTCATTCTTGCCAAAAAGATAACATGGTAGACAATAAATAGTATCATTCTTAGGTGAGTACTCCAACCAAGATGAATGTGCATCATACCAAGAAGCTTGAAATCGAAGACAATTATTGCCTTTTCTAGAAAAAGGAAATTCTATATTCTATGGTTAATAAGGACCAGCATTAAGATAGGTATATCATATCTAATCTCTTTGATTGAAAAAAAACTCCCATATTTGTGGACGCAATACAGGATCATGCTCTATATTAATAGCATCCATTTCTTGAATTCTTCTACATTTTGAAGGGCATTCATCAAGTATAGAAGTATGAGGAGGATCATCCAAGGTTGAGTTAACATTTGGAGGCAAAGAAGAAATAGGTTACAATGAATATGAATTATTGGCATCTTTCTTCTTAAAGAAGGAAGAAAGAGTTCTTTGAGATGTCAAATTTCAAATGTATTACAATAATCAAATAAATAAATCAAGAGAAAATGATTAACTAATAGTTTCTCATTTGTCACAAATTTTCAATGATTTATTAATACTTTTTTATTAACCAATGATAGAAAAAAATTATCATCAAATATCAATGCTTTATTACTTTAAAATTAAATTTTACACCTAACAAAAATAAGGAAAAATATGAAGAATCAATAAAAATATAAATATAGAATAGAAATTTGTAATAGTAAAATGGAAAAAAAATGAATTAACTAAACTCATATATTAGATACATCAAATGTTAAAAGATAAACTATAGTCTATATCGGTTCTACGGGTAAATCAAATGTAAATGAAATAATTAGAATGTTCAAGCAAACAATTTGCAATGAAAAATTCCATGACAAAGTAAAAAATAAAAATAGGAGGCAGCACATAACAACTATTACAATAATATACGAAACAAACTAGAGAGTAGAGACTAACATTAAAATAAAAAATTCAGATGAAAAATCCTACAGCATGCCAATATTACTTATTTACTTATACATGACAAATATTAATCATTACTATAGACTGTAAAGCCATGGGCCAACCGCCCACATTCTAGATGGGGAAAAAAATGTCTAACCAGCATTATATATATCATTATTGCAGTAAAGCCAAAAGGAGACATTTTATTTATAGTCTTACATATTAGAGAAATTTGAACCTTTCAAAGTAAAAGGCATAAAGAAAAGTAAGAAATTAATGAATATTAACATGAATGAATGATGAATGGGAAGGCCATAAAGACTTACCAAATGGACCAAATCACAGGTGAGGGCCATGAGGCTGTGACCGTGAGTTGAGATTTGAGAACTTAAGGGGAAGGGGCCCTGCTAGTTGGTGGTCAACAACAGAAGGAATCAAGGAAGTTAGGATGGTCGAAGGACTCAGTAGAACAAAATGGAAAAAGTTATCTGGGAAAGTATGAATATGGAAATGGAAATAGGCCAATGGACAAATGGTTTGGAGTGATAGTTTGGTAGAGTAATAGTTTGGTAGTCTAGTAGTAGTAAAGTACCATAATTAGTAATTACCATTGAAAATTGAAAGAAAGTGTATAGCTCATTGACATAACTAATGTGAAAAATACCACTAATTTATTGATGAAAATAAAATTAAGAAGAGATAAAATAGCATACACTTGTATAATTATATACGAATAATGTATTTATAAAATTAAATGATACATCTATAAAATAGAGGGTAATATAAAAAATTTTGGGAGATAATTATATATATATATATATAATAATTTTTTTTAGACGGAGGGCGATCGCCCCCAATCCTATATACATAGGTCAATCCTTGACGAGCATAATCCTTGTTGAGAGTTGGAAGAGGATTTATTCTAAGAACATCTTATCGTACTGTGTTAAAAGATTCGTTCAGCCTCATTAGAAATTTGTGGAGTTTTTCTAATATATATCTTACCATAATTGCTAATTACCATGGAGTCAATCATTCAATAGATTTTTCTGAATTATATAATTAAACACACATACATTGAGATATTTCAAACTTAATAAAGGTGGATATAAATAACACATTATATAAGAAGCTTTCATTCAACTCGTAGCCCAGAGTAAGGAGAAGTGAGATCCACTCACAAGGCTAAATTGAAGGCTTTGAACTTTGGCCCAACCAACCACTTGAATGAGACAAGAAGCCAACAAATCTCCACTTCATGACTCAATCGGAGTTGGGGATTTTGATTTAAATGTTCCTATGTATAAGAATAATATATGCATGATTATTTTAGCATACCACCTTTTAGAGTAAGGGTTTCGGTTTAAAGGGATGCTAACATGAATCTAGGGAATACTTTTCAAGGTATTATAGAGCGATAAATGAGTGGAAATAACCAAAATTTTCTGCATCAACCTTGGTTAAAAATTCTCTTCCTACTGAAAGTTGACAGCCAAGCGTATGAAGCTTCAAATAAGGAACTCAAGACTGAAATTTCTTAATTCAGGAACAAAAATAATTTCAAACTCTGTGTGATTTTGCATTAGCTAAAAAAATTTCAGAAGATTTAACACTAACACACTGAAACAGTAGAATTGCTACAGTACGTAAACAAAAGATCCCATGACTTGGGAATCAGACCCACACCCAAACAAGGCTAGTCTAAGACTGAAGTACAAACCATAAGTTATTTGGTGGCATGCTTCCTCCAACTGGGCGAAGGAGGAATCGAAATCACAACGTTGAAGGTTGGTGGCTAGCTGGAGTTGATTGTAACACGGCCATGGGGGACTAATTGCTACTGGAAAGCCCAAACTAGAAGAGCACGAAAATGAAGAGGAATGACGACCGAAATGCAACGTTGCTTGAGAGAGGAAGGGAAGACGACAACGGGTTCAGGGGAGGAAAAATCAGGTAGTCGAGAGCCTTCTGGAAAATGGAACAAAACGTGTAGCTAGAAACGAGCATTTCCTTGATATTTTGAAAGGAGACTAAACGTGGGGCTGCAAAACTACCACCAGGTTCTGAAAAAGAAGAAGCTCGTAATTTTACCAAAAGGCCCCTAGTATCCTTTACTCTGCAGTTAAATTTTTAAGGGTACTTTAGCAAATTTAAAAAAAATATATCTAATCATGCTAATACCAAGTGATCCGCCATGTGCTTATAAAAAAAGTCTAAGGTCTATTTAGAATGATTTTTATTTTATTATTTTTTTAAATAATTTTTTACAACAAGTATAAAAAATAATTTTATAAAATAAAAAAAATAAAAAATTTGTTTAAGTAAAAATATTTTTTATCAGTTATTTTTCATGTTTTATAAAAAATGAATGATAAAAACATGTCAAAATACAAAATATTTGTTCTTTATTTTTTTTAGTCATTATTTTTTAAAATAATTTTTAAAAACAACTTATCAAAACACCTTTCCAAATAGATTTATTTGTTTTCGTCTAAAAAAAAATAATTTTATAAATGCATTCCAAACAGCACCCTAATGTTTTATCGTAAAGTTATTAAATTATTCTCGCACATTTATCTTAAAGGTAAAGTATTGATCAAGGAACTTTAGCAACGTAACATTACATGTTTCTTGTAGTGCAAAAAGATTCATAACATTCCGGTTTTAGATACTTGCATCTTCTATATAATTAAGTGATATTCCTTTCTTTCATATATCACTTAAGATTAAGGAAGCTTTCTTAATATGTAATGTTCATTTTTTTCAAAGAGTTGACTGATAGTTGACTTCACCTTTACCCTCATGTATTCTTCAAAATGTTTGCATGAAAATAAGTTAGAGGATTTAAATTAGCTATGTTGAAAGTTTCAGGAAGTTTTAGTGTTAAAATAAAATGTTATGAGAAAAAGGACAAGTTTGCTATTAGGTTAAAAGTGTGGAGTGAGGACAATTTGATCATTTCACATGCCATTTCACCCAATTCCAAGAGTGATGGATGACCACAAGTTGAGTGAAAAATATCTTTGAGGAGAAATTACCAAATTACCTACAAAGTTTTAAAGTGGACAATTAAGTAATAAAGGGTATTTTGGTCATTTTCCCTCCAAAGCTTCTTCAAGAAGCTTTTCTAAATATGATAATCGGCCACTCACCCTCTCCTACTCGTCTTCTAGCTCTAGAATCTCCCATGGTCAAGCATCCTCCAAAGCTAAACCTTTGAACTTGAACCCTAGTCAATCCATGCACCGTTTCCACCTAATTCCTTCATGGAATCTTCATGATTTCTTCTCCTCTTCAGAATGACAGTTTTCATTTTGTGAAATACTCCAAAAATATGCAACTTAAGAGCTTGGTCATGGCATCAAAGTGAGTTTCCTCTTGGGATTTTGCTTCCAAACTGTGTAGGGACTTCAGGGACCTCATTAAAGTGGACTTTGGTGAGCTTGAATAATTTTGCCCGTAGAACTCTCCTTGAGGTGAGTGAGTTGTTCTTCTACCTTTGGTTACATGAAATTTATTTTAGTGGCTTTAGCTAATTACCCATGGAAATGTTCCTAATTATTATGAATTTAAGCTCTCAAAGGTACGAGAAATTATGTTCACATGATGTTCTTGTTATTTTAGGACTCAAAGGGGCCAAATAAGAATTTAGGACATATATATACCTATCTTACATGCTTGAAATCACATGGGTATAAATTATGTTCCTTAAAAATCAAACATAATTGTATATATATATATATATATATATATATAGTTCCTTTGGAAGCCTAATTTGTGTATATATATGCTTAATTATACTTATGGATTACCCCACATGTTCTTGAAAAACAAGTAAGTAATAACACTTATAGGAACCATATAGTTGAATATATGGAAATCATTTGATAGTGTGTATGAATGTTTATATGTAAATGCAAGTGGCTAATACATTTTAAATTATGATAATATATATATAAGTAAAGTATATTCTTATATGACATAAAGTGTCTAAGATCGTATTTACACTATTTAATGTTTCAATGCAAGGAGTATGCGTGTTTGTAAATTATCCTTGAAATAGGAATTGCTATCGGTGATTACTACTTGCACAAAAGCTTGACATAATTTGATATTGTAATCCTACTTTTTCATGTGTAGTTATTTATAAAGAGGTTTTGCTCTATGTACCTTGAAATTACATAGTTCTATATGTAGACTTTGCATAATTATGTATATGGAAGTTTTCATATTTGATTAAATAGAAGTTATATACTCTACCTTGTGAATTCCTATATGTAAATACATGTGGAAAGTGTATTTTCAACTATATGGATATGTTGGTATAGTTTTGGAAGTTTTACGTGGTTTGTGATTTTCAAGGCACAAGCCAAACTATATTAATTCGATACATGCCCCATTCTTACATAGCTATTTTGTATGTAAGAAATTTCATTATATGAAAAAAAAAAAGGTTTTGATAGAAGATATTGAGATTTTCTAGTGGATCCCTTGGCATCTTCGTAGGTTAACCCTAGGTACACCTAGCTTCCATGTTTCTCCATGGACCATATTGTGGGAGACATAAGGTTGGATATATGGGATGGGTACAAGGTCATGTGGGGAGGAATAAGGTTGGGTTAATTAGAGAGGACCACATGGCCATAGTCACATGATTTCTCATTCCATAGAGATGACACAGATATCGTGGTTGAGCTTCTCTTTCAGATGTATATGGGAGTTGCCTATGTGTAGAGGCATTGGATTCATCCGACCCATTTATTCAAAATTTGATGGTTACTATGTGAAATATTTTCATATCCAAATACATGAGATTTTTATATTCAAGTATGTGAATTTTATCCTTACATGAAGAGTTATAGGAGTCATTTCATGGAAAGTTTTATGATCGAAAACGTGATTTTTCCTTTATAAGTATATCGCATCATATGAGTACAAGTTTGGAAATCTCCATGTGTTGAAGTATGTGAAATACTATGCTACAAGCAAACAGACCATCATGTTTCAAGCATATGGAAAACTATATGTCAGGTACATGCACTTACATGTTTCATTATATGAAAGTTTATGTACATTCAAGTATAACGATTTTATACATCTGAGTGTATAGAAGCTATGGCTACAAATATGTTGGAAATCTATGCCCAACCATATAATCCTTGTGATGCAAGTGTGTGGAAGTTAATCTAAAAGTATATGGAGGTTGTGGTATACCTATTTGAAAATATAATGTGATTTTCTTTTCTAAAAAGTGATGCAAAGTTGTCAATATCAAGAGAAATAAAAAGCTTTCCCTAAATGTTAAAAATGTTGCTTAAGTGAGTTTTCTACATATATTATTGGTAAGTGCATAATTTGGTATATCTTTATGTTGAATTCTCTTATATTTAATTACTTAGTTCTTGAATTTATTGAGTTTCTAGTTGTGTTTTATGTTTTGTAGGTGTTTTGGAAATGAAAAATCAATTGAAGATGAGAGGATTCAAGTTAGATGACTTTTGGGCTAGGTTGCAGCAACGTCTAAGTGAAAAAGATCATTTCCAGGCCAAGTTCTCGAGGCTTGGGTACCCCAATGACAAAAATGAAGGAAAATAGCTCCCAGACCCAAGAGTTGGGCACTGTAGTGCCTCGAAAAACAAAGTACACCATGATACAGTGGGCATTGTAGTGCTATTGGTGAGTGCCACGACGCACAAGCACAATTGCCCCAAATTGAGTTTTTTAGGGCTGGGCACCGCAGCACTCAAGAGCTAAGGCCACAATGCTCACCCGCGTCCTATCATTAAAATTAGGTTTCCCCACTTCAGAAATACAAGTTTTGGCATTTCAAATAGAGAGAGAAATGATAAAAGAGAGGAGAAAAGGAGAAGGAGAGCTTTAAGGGCTAGATTTGGAGAAGATTAATTGTGTAGAAGATCTTCGAAGAGTTTTACCATATCTCTTTCTCTACTTCTTTTGTTTTTTTGAGTTCATTATGTGTATGGAAGATATTTTGGTTGAGTTTATGCTAGGCTAAACCCCTTTGGTTGAGGTTGAACTAAAAGCCTTAGACAAGATTATGTGAATGATTTCTTAAATAATATTTCATCTTTCCTTGAATGATTGTCTATGATTCTTCTATGAGATTTGTTCATGATTGTTACTTTGATTGTTTGGGTGGCCAACTAAATGAGTCTTAGTAATTATCTAATGCTAGAATAGGGGATTGAATATGTAATCGTTTTATTTCCCGTTCATGAGTAGCAATTTGTGGTCCATCATTATGGTCAAGTTTTCTTTCACTGCAATGTGGAATATATCATGAGTTAAATAAGCCATTTGTGTGAGATTGTTGCTTAGACCAACATATCTTTCTTATCCTAATGCTTTTGTTGAATTAAATTTAGAGAGCACTATTTTTAAATTGTTTAATGGACAGAGAGTGAATAGAGAGCATCGTCTTTATTTAACGATAATTTAAGGAGAGATTAGGGTATTAGATCTTGTTGCTTTCTATGGTTGATAGTCTGAATAGGGATGAGAATATTGCCAGTATCATGATCATAGTTAATGTCTAGTGGTAGAGAGTAAACCCTTAGCCATTATTCTCATTATTATTTTCATCACTATTTTACCTTGTTCTTTGCAATTCTGGGTTTTTTACTTATTTCCATTGTTCTCAGAATCCTCTTTTACATTTAGTAGTGTATTTATTTAGTTATATATGTGGTTTATCAATTAGACCTAACCCCCTGCGGTAATGACCCTTACTTTAAACCTTACTTACCACTGTATTGGCAAGGATTAATTTAGTCTCCATTGGGTTCACATCAAATTTTAGCATTGTGTCGGGGATTGATCATCTAATTGATCAATTACTTTGTTTCTTTTTATTTGTTTTATTTTTGATTATTTTTTCTTTTAGCTTCTAGGTTTTATGTACGAAGAAGAGATAAACTTGTGACTTCAAAGAATGAGTGAATTTGTGCAAAACACCAAGTACAGTCATAGTCAGTAGTTTGCAGTTCACATACCCTCTTGAACAATTCACACCCCACCTTCTAAACTTAACTGTGCCTTTCATACTACTATTTCGTCCAGTGAACCCATTGAACAAGAAGAAATGTCTAGTAATGACAGAACACTTAAAGAGTTGGGATCCTCAGTATTGGACCAACAACCACTATGCATTCAATATTAGGACCTTAAGGTATCTTTCAAACTTAAGTCTGGATTGAACCACCTCCTGCCAACCTTTCATAGTTTAGCAGGAGAAGACCTTAACTAGTACCTTAAGGAATTTCATGTGATTTGCTCTGGCATGAAGCCCACAGGTATTTCAGAAGAATAGATTCAATTAAGGGCATTACCTTTCTCCTTGAGTGACTCTTCCAAGGAATGACTCTATTACTTACCTACTGGGTCAGTCTATACATGGACTGAAATGAAGAGGCTGTTTTTAGAAAGGTTCTTCGCCACATCAAAAGCTTTCTATATTAGGAAAGGTATATGTGGAATCAAGCTGTTTAATAGGGAATCACTTTATGAATGTTGGGAGAGGTTTAAGAATCTGTGTGCAAGTTGCCTAAACCATCAAATTAGTTAGTAGCTACTTGTCCAATATTTCTATAAAGGTCTCACACCCACGGATAGAAATATGATTAATGCTGCTAGTGGGGGGCTTTAAGAGATAATACACTAGAGGCTGCCATATTTTTGATAGCTAACATGGCATTCAATTCTCGACAGTTTAGTAGTTGAAATGATATACCTTTCGAACAAGCAACTGAGGCAAGCACATCATCCATTGAGTAGGTGAGTAAAATGCTTATGGGAGAAATATGCAGTAAGTGCATTAATCATTAATGTGGGATATGTGATAAACACAATTTCTATACATTGATTAAGCATCACAATTAGTCTTTTAATCTTCTTGTTTGCTTAAATTATTTAGTTTGGCCACATTTTATAAGTTTGAGTTCCAATTGGGTTTAATCATATCTTTTAGCATTCTTGGGGCTTTTACGTTGCTTCTGTATTTTGGCCATAACTTGATTTTAGACATTCAATAATCACGAAATTTATTTTTTGGTAAAGCTAAGGGAAATCTCTACAACTTTGATGAAGAACTCTAGGATTGATGCAGATGTTTAGTGAGTTTTTAACCTAGAAGTCAGAACCAGAATGTTGTCCCTAGAACTCCTCTTTTGTAGGCTACTTATCAAAAACTACTACGTCTTGCTCTTGCTTTTGCCCTAGAATTCATCTAATGGGCTGGACAGACAGTTGGGTGACATTTTGACCTAGGGGCAGATCTGTAATTATTGGTTTTAGGGTTATATATATATTTAGAAGTTACAAAATGTAGCCAGCAGCTAAGGTTTTAAGATCTGTTCCATTGTCACCTGACTTAGTTTCTTCTCTGTTTTATTCTGTCTAGGGTTTCTCTTTATTTTTCTATAAATTCTTCCCTCTTGTTCATGGTGGGCTAGAATCTTTGATCAATCCTAGGGGGTGTTAATGAGGGTGTCAACCCGGTGTGCCTCATACTACAGTTATTTGGTGAATTAGTTATTAAGAGATTTCATTTGATAGTCTCGGCAGTTGTCAGTATGCTATACTTCAAGTCATCCCATTAACATGGGCCCAAAGCTTCAAGAGAGCATCACAGAGTAAGGAAACGTTGTGGGTGGTTTCTTGAGTTAACCAAGGAAGTACGACTCCTACTCCAACACTTATAACCCAGGTATAAGGGATCACCCCAACTTCAGCTATGGGGGAATCAGCAGGTGACACCCAATCCTACTCCTAACAGACCACCAGGGTTTCAATAGAGAACCCAGTAGCCGTACCTAGTCAGACAACCACCAGCTCCTCAAAAGTCTAGAGCATTTATTGAAATCTTGTTAAGGCCTTGCCATAAACACTATGTAATCTCATTAAGAAGCTAGCGTCTGCATCCAAAATTTAGAAAATTAGATGGGACAATTGGCAATAACTGTAAGACACTTAAAAGCACAGGGGTCTGGTAAATTATCCTTTCAGACTGAATTAACCCGAGAGAAAATGCTAGTGTGTTGGTATTGAGAAGTGGTAAAAAGTTTGAAGTGCTAACCCCTAAAAAACCCTTTAAGTTAATTAGGGAGGATGCCCAACAAAAGGAAGAGACTGACCAACCACCTATGCCACCCACCAAAGCAAGCCCAAAACCTTTAATTCCTTCTTACGTTACCCCTCTACCTTTCCTTAGCTGCTTTGCCAAGACCAAGAAAGAGGAACAAGAGAAGGAAATATGTGAAACTTTCCTTAAGGTATAGGTGAATATACCTTTCCTTGATGCCACCTAGCAGATGCATCGTTATGCTAAATTTTTAAAAGAATTATACACCTCTAAATGGAAACTAATAGGTAATGAAAATGTCAATGTGGATGAAAATGTTTTTGCCATCTTGGAAAGGAAACTTCCTACCAAGTGTATAGACCCAGTCATATTCACCATTCCCTACACTATCAGCAATACCAAGTTTGAAAAAGCCATGTTAGACTCAGGTGCATCTATAAATGTAATGCCTTACTTAATTTATGCATATCTAAATCTTAGTCCTTTAGAGGACATTAGTGTTATAATTCAACTTACTAATTGCTTTAATGTTTATCCAAAAGGAGTTGAGGTGAAGGAGTTGATATTTCTGGTTGACTTCTACGTGATCGAGATGGAAGATGAGTCATCACGCCACTCATCACTAATATTGTTGGGAATGCCCTTTTTAAAGATAGCCCGGATAAAGATTGATGTCTATGCTGGTAATCTTACCTTGGAGTTTGATCGTGAGCAGATAAAGTTTAATACTTTTAATGCTATGAGATATCCCAATGACTTCAATTCTATTTGTGCAGTGGACGTCCTCCACTCTCTATCTCAGTAAATGTTTGAGCTAAATGGCATGGATGAATCAGAAGTGACTATTAGTCACCATTTGGAGATGAAGGATGCTAAAGAGCTAACTAGAGAGTTGGTTTTGTGTGAACAAATGCATGAATTTGTGGCGGCACTACACTCCTTGCCACCCACTTTAGACAAGTATAATGCTTCCTACATTAACTTAACACTTTCTAATGAGAAATTTCTACCTTCTGTCGTGCAAGCCTCTACATTAGAGTTAAAGCCATTATTGGATCATTTGAAGTATGTGTTATTGGGTGAGAAAGACACATTACTGGTTATCATTATTGAAGAGCTTACAAAATTGCAAGAAGAGAGGCTAATCTATGTGCTAAAAGATCATAAGATGGCAATTGGATGAGCCATTGTCGATATCAAGGGAATAAGCTTCCATATGTATGCATTAGATTTTGTTGGAAGAAGGTTCCAAAACAATAAGAGAAGCCTAGCGCCAACTCAACCCTTATATGAAAGAAGTGGTGGAAAAGGAGATATAGAAGCTCCTGGATGTTGGGAAAATTTACCCTACTTCAGACTGTAAGTGGGGGAGCCTGATACAAGTGGTACCAAAGAAATCTGGCATCGCCATGATAAAAAAAGAGGACAATGAGCTTGTCCTCACTCGTTTGCAAATAGGGTGGCAAGTTTGTATTGATTATCGTAAATTGAATTCTGCAACTTGCAGAGACCAGAACCCTATACCCTTTATTGATCAAATGCTTAAGAGGTTAGTTGGTCATTCTAACTACTACTTTCTTAATGGTTACTCAAGCTACAATCAGATAGTCATTGTTCCAGAGGACTAGGAGAAAAGAACTTTTACATGCCCATTCGACACATTTACATATAAATGCTTGCCTTTTGGTCTTTGCAATGCACCTGCAATATGTTAATGGTGTATGGTAAGTATCTTTTTTAATTATACAGAGAACATTTTGGAGGTTTTCATGGATGGCTTTAATATCTATGATGATTCTTTTGATACATGACTATATAACCTTATGCGTGTGCTTAAGTGATGCATGGAACTAACCTTGTGTTGAATTATGAAAATGCCATTTTATGGAAGATAAGGGTATAGTTTTGGGGAATGTTATTTTTTCTAGGGGAATAGAAGTTGGTAAGTCTAAGATAGATCTTGTATGTTCCATACCCCTCCCCACTAGTGTGCGGGATGTGCGCTCTTTCCTTGGTCATGCAGGTTTCTATCATAGGTTTATCCAAGATTTTTCTAAGATAGCATTACCTTTATGTAAGCTACTACAAAAGGATATGGCATTTGATTTTGATGATAAGTACAAGGCAGTATTTGTGAAGCTGAAGGAGTTATTGACTTTGGCACCTGTGATCTAGCCATCGAGTTGGAAACTACCCTTTGAGATCATGTGTGATGCAAGTGACTATGCTATGGGAGCTATTTTGGGACATCGGGTTAGGAGAGCACCTCATGCCATTTACTACGCCTCCCGTACCTTGAGCAATACCCAGCTTAATTACTCCACTATTGAGAAGGATCTTTTAGCAGTTATTTTTACTTTAGAGAAATTTCGATCTTATTTGATTGGCACTAAAGTAACTATTTATTTTGACCATGTATCTCTTCGATATTCACTTGCAAAGAAGGATGTTAAGCCTAGATTAATCAGATGGATCCTTCTCTTACAAGAGTTTGACTTAGAGATTAAAGACAAGAAGGGTAGTGAGAACTTGGTTGTAGACAATCTCAGTCAGCTAGTCTAAGAAGAGGATGCTTTACCATTGCATGAGAAATTTTCAAATGAGCAACTCCTTTCAGTGGGTATGGTCACACCTTGGTATGCAGATATAATTAACTACTTAACCACCAAGAAGCTACCAAAGGACTTGACTAAGGCTCAGAGGGATAAAGTCAAGAGTGATACAAAGCATTACATGTAGGATGACCTATACCTATACAAGTATTGCTCTGATCAAGTGGTAAGAAGGTGTGTCCCTAAATTTGAATTTAATTTTATTATGGCTTTTTTTTCCATTCATATGCATGTGGAGGACACTTTGGAGCTAAGAGGATAACTCTTAAAGTACTTGAATGTGGATTATATTGGCCATCACTGTTCAAGGATTCCTATATCTTTTGCAAGTCTTGTGACTATTGTCAAAGAATAGGAAACATATGTGCTAAGAATTAAATGCCCCAAAACTATATACTAATTGTTGAAATTTTTTATGTTTGGGGCATTGATTTCATGTGATATTTCCCATCATCCTTTGGAAATACTTACATTATTCTTGCAGTTGATGATGTTTCAAAATGGGTTAATTATTCTTCTGACCGCTGTCAAAGAATAGGAAACATAGGTACTAGGAATCAAATACCCTAAAACCTCATGCTAATTATTGAAATTTTTGATGTTTGGCGCATTGATTTCATGGGACCTTTCCCATCCTCCTTTGGTAATACTTACATTATTCTTGTAGTTGATTGTTTCAAAATGGGTGGAAGCAAAAGCCACCATGAATGATGATTCTAAGGTTGTTGTGAATTTTGTGAAAGCTAACATTTTTGCTAGATTCGGAACTTCAAGAGCCATCATTAGCGATAGAGGAACTCATGTCTGTAATTGCTCAGTAGAATCCCTCTTAAGGAAATACATCACACACAAGATATCCATTACGTACCACCCACAAACTAGTGGGCAAGTGGAAGTAAATTAGGAAATGAAATCCATCCTTGAAAAGATAGTTAACCTAACTAGGAAGGACTGGAGTTTGCAGCTCGATTATGCACTTTGGGCATATATGACAACTTACAAAATGCCCATTAGTATGTTTACCTAACAGTTGGTTTATGGTGAACCTTGCCATCTCCTGGTTGAGTTAGAGCACAAGGCTTACTGGGCGGTAAAATAGTGCAACATAGAGATGGATGCAGTGGGTACCCATATAAAAGTTTAGCTGTAAGAGCTTGAGGAAATCAGGAATGATGCCTATGAGAGCTCCAAGATTTACAAGGCAAAGACTAAGGCTTTCCATGATAAGAACTTTCCAAAAAACACTTGGAAGTTAGGCAAAAAGTTCTTTTATTTTACTCTCACTTGAAACTATTTCCTAGTAAGTTACATTCTCGTTGGGTGGGACCATTTGTTGTTACTAGTGTCTTCACTCATGGTGTAGTTGAGATACAGAGTCCCAAGATAGGTAATATGTTTAAGGTGATTTGGCATAGGTTGAAACCATATTATGAGAACTTCACCACCCATGATGTTGAGACCATGCCACTTCAAGAGTTGGAATATAGTGATGAATGACCAAGTGGGTCTATGTCAAGTTAAGAACAATAAACTAAGCGCTTCTAGGAGGTAACCCAAAGGAAGAAGAGCACCCACCAATCAGATGATGTCCTTCTTACTCTCCTTCATTTTATGTTTTATTACATTATTTCTGTTACTTTATGTTTTTTTTATTTTTATTCTTATCCCTTCCTCCTAGTTCTTTTATCTAAGTTATTAGACTTACATTGAGGACAATGTAAGGATTAAGAGTGAGGGAGGGATTCAGAATTTATAGCTTTCAATAAGGACTTATGAAATTTTTTGTTGATTCTTTATATTTAAAGTAATTGATTGATATACTATGAGCACAATCATTGTGTGACATTGGTCAAGAATCACTATTTTGGAATCATAGTGGGAATGAATATCTGGGAATATAAATCTAGGAAATAGAGTTCATAGCATTACATCACTTATGGTGATTTCAGGAAGACAAGTGACATATTTGGGCCCTAATTAAGATAAGTGTTGTCTCAATTTAGACAAGCTTGATCTTAGTAAGTATTTTTAGTTTAACTAATTTATATTAATATTTGAATTGTTTAAATATTTAATTTGAAGAAGTTCATTAAAATAAAATAAAATCTCTATTTAATTAGGAATTTTGGCTGTGGCATTTTATTAGGATAAAATGAGTTTTATTTATCCTAATGTTGTTGCAATGTTTGAATTGTTTAAACTTGTGAAACAACCTCCTCTCCTTGTGATGGAGAAGTGTATGGCCAAAGGAGGGGAATTGGTCTTTGACATGGTCAAATATATTCCCTATCAATTATCCTAATTATCTACGTGAATAAAGGTTTGAAATTAAAAGAGTTTTAATTTCTTAGGTAACTTACATTCAATAGGAAACTAAATAAGTCAAAGGGATTTAATTAAGTAAAATTCATTTATTTGAATTTTTAATTAAAGCATGGCCAATTAGAAAGCCACACATGTTTTATTTAATTGTTAAATAAAATATGTTATTATCAAAATTAATAATATGATTATTAATTGATAAGTCATTAAATAATTTGATTATCTAATATTCCCCATTAGTAGGCATGTGAATCGCTAATGGTTAGGGATTGAATTTTTGAATTACACTCAAATTCTCTCACATGACCTAGGGTTAGCATACTATATATATGCAACTTCTTCCTCTTGTGGCGGTACAAGTGAATATTTGAGAAAGAGAAAAAGTGAATTCTTTGGTATGCCACTATAGAATTCTTCATGCCATACTAAAAGGGGAAGGCTTTCTAATTTACTTTGAAAGCTATCAATTATTGTTCTTTCATCTTCTGTTTTGTTCTAATCACTAAACTTATTCATCGTAAGTTTCGTGGATTAGTGCTTCCCAGAGAATAGGTAGTCAATGCACTTGGTTAAGAAGTAAATTGCAATATTAAAGTGACTACAAGAGGTATGTAAATTTTTTATCTATTTTACTCTCTTACTAGTTGTGAGTTGTTTGTTTGGTGTTTTGTTTCCATTTTTTTACAAGCTTAAATGTTTTTAAGATTTTTAAAACCCTTGCTTGTATCATAAACACCTAGGGATATTAACTAGATCCAATAGTATCTTCTTTTGCATAACCCTTATGCAAATGTATCTTACTTTATTAGAATCTAATAACCTTAATAGCTAGAAAACAAAGCTTACATAAATAAACTCTTATTTATTAAATTCAAATGTATTTACATCAAATTGAAAAATACAACTTACTTTCCAAGGAAACCTTTACCTATCACTACATTCAGATAGGCTAGAAGGAGCCATTATACAACTCTAGACTTCAACTCTTCCTAAGAAAACTAAAAACAAAATGGTCATGTTTCTCCTGTGGAGCTATAGAAGTCCAAGACATTGTTGGTAGGACTTTTAAAGTCAATGGACTAATGGTTGAAGCCATATTGTGATGGAGAGCTTGCACCCGAAGTATAATTGATAGATTTAAAAAATGTTGACGTTTCAGACAAAGTGTAGCTAATAACTATAACTTAAAGAACTCTTGGAAGGGAACTCAAGCTCTTTTTACACTTTTCAATTATTTTAATTTATTTTTTCTGTTTTAATTGTTTTTTTAAATCTTTTCCTATTCCTTTCAAGACTTATAGTGGAATTTACAAGAAGATCAAGGAGAAAGTGGTGCAGACACCGGAGAAAGTGGTGCAGACACCCTATCAATTTGCAAGGCATATTGCAATTTAGGGTAGACAAATACGGTGATTTTTCTTTCTCCCTTACTTTAATTATTGCTTTAAGTTTAGATCTATTGTATTAGGGACAATGTAAAAATTAAGTGTGGTGAAGGGAAATCATTTTTGAAATTTATCCCCAAATTTTCAAAAAAAATCCCTATTCAATTTTGGCAAGACTTGTTACTATCTTCTTATTCACCTAGTTGTCAAATTTACTCTCTATTAGTTTTTATCTACCCTATTTTCTACATGTCTAAAATTTACCATAATTTTAGTTATGATTAGGGATGCATCTTATACCTTTGTGCCAACATATATAGGCCTACCCTTTAATTTTTAAAAATTTTCTTTGTGCCAATAATTGCTGTAGGGCATAATTTACCCTAATTTCTTATTTTTGATTTCCTAAAAAATATTAGAGCACATGCCATTCATGTTTTAATTCAAGATTAACTTAGAGAAGTTTTATGTGATTTAGAAACATCTTTAAAGATATTATTAACTCTAGAACCTTGTTGATTATCACTTGAGGCAAAATCATAGGCAATGCATTATTAAATATATGATTAGGGCATTTCTTTGGATCTTTTGAGCTTTTCAAGACTACCTTAAAGATTATTATCCTTAGTTCCTTTTGGAAGCTTGCATGTGTTAAATCCTATATCTTTCATTTAGCCACATCAACCACACTGTTATTCAACTAAAAACTTTATCACACCCATTTTTAGAAAATTTTTGATGCATGATCTTTGTGAGTATTTAATTCAAGAAGATGCAATAACTGAAAAAGAATCATTCTTGGTAGATAAAGATTGAACCTTGGTTTCAAAAATCAAGAAAGATTGCACGAAAGTGATAGAGTTGTTAAAGACAAAAAAATATTATCAAGAAAGTACTAAGAAAAGAAAAAGATTGTATGCACTATAGAAGAAAGTAAAACGATTATGGTATAAAGGGTAGTAGAAGTCAAGAAAAAGTAAAAGATGAGAAAAAAGGTTGTCAAGATTGAGAAAGAAGTGGAAATAAAAGTGAAAGAATGCTTCTTTGTATCTACAATGGTTCTTGTAGATGATTATTACATTCTTGATCTTATTTTACCTAGTGCATCAGGAATTTTTTTTTGATATATCCATCCTTTCTTTCATAAGCCAATAACCTGAGACCTTAAATTATAGGTTCGATCTTTGAGTGTGCATTGTTCTACATTAGTGGAGAGAGACATGAAAGCTAGGCCTATGGAGTTGGAACTTAGTTCCTTTTAGAGATCAATCATGTGATCCTATTTCATAAACACTGTCACAACGTGACGGATTGGAAAAATACCACCGTCGTGACCCTAATGGCGATAAAAGGAAAAAAATACAGAGATAAAAATGGAGTATTTCATCACACTAAATATAGAGATAAGAATTTAGGCATTTAGCATGGAGTATTTCATCACACTAAATAACTTATAAGCTGGTACGAGAGAATTTGGCGTACACAGTAAATTTGAGGATTTAGTAAGAAATTATTCATCATACTAAATAGCTGAAAACTGGTACGGAATAACTCATCGTACACAGTAAAATTTCACAATTTAGTACGGAATTAATCGTCTTACTGAATAATCTTAAAAATTGGTACGAACATATTGACGTACGTAATGAATTTTGGAATTTCGTAGAGAATAGGAGACAAAATCCTATCTCTAAGAGTGGAATCAGGCCAAGGGATAAAACCTCAACACAAGGATTTCTGAAATGGTGCTAGCACTCTTTCTGTTAAACAAAGGCAGGGACAAACCTCACACTGCCAGGATTTTCAAACGAAGCATGTTTTGCAACCTTAATGCAAACCTTTTTTATTATTTAAAAATTTTTTTTTTGAAGTAAAGCAAGCATTTCGAAAATATACCTTGCGCTTCTGAGGACAACTCAACCAAACCATTCTATCTCTCGAGAGTTAGTTCCTTATTTTAAAACTGCGTGTCCAGTTAGATCATAGGAATTACCTTTTCCTAATGACCTGTTTTTTTCAAAAAGTCTTGGTTTTTTCACAAAATCTTTATACCAATCTAGCCCATGTCGATTAACCTGTCCCTATTCCAATAAGATGGACAAATATGGAGACAATGAAAATTTTGCCCCAGTTTGAGCTCTTCAGCGTGTGCAGTCCTTAATTCTTCTACTACAGTTAATATGCACCAGATGCCATTTGACAAAAACTTGTCGCTAGTGGCAACATTTTCTTGAAAATTTGCCCCAGTTTCGATTCCTCATGTTTTTTGATCTCAAACTTTTGTTTGAATGTCCGATCTCTTTGGTTACGGACCCCCTTCGATTTGATGCCCTAACTTTTTCCTGAGTCACCCTTTTAGGTTTTCAACTCAGCGGGCTTCCCTAATTTTTGCCTAAGCTGCCCTTTCGGGGTTTCAACTTAGCGGGCATTTCTTTTTAATTTC
>JASKGM010000012.1:0-45729 GCA_034509205.1 Ceratonia siliqua | reverse complement strand
GACCTTGGAGCCACGAAGTTGTTCCTTTCCTTGACGAGTTCTACAACGTGCTCAGATCTTCTCCTAATTTCGCGATCTCGGCAATTTTCTGCCCCCTCCTAAGCTTGCTCCTTCTTTCACTCTCGGTGGAATCTCCCTTTCTTAGTGATCCTCTCGATTTCTGGTCTTTGAAGACCCCCCATCCTTTAGTTGGCCCTTGATAGCTCTCTTTTATAACCAGTAAACGAATCAAATCTCCTCCTTCTTCGGCGTAAATCAAACAATCAACTTTCTGATTTCCATTGATTTGGTTTCCCTCATTGACGAAAGAGAGCAACTGGCCCGCGATTGAAGAAACGATATGGTGGATGGGCAACGGTTCATCAGGAACAACAGTAGTATGGCAGAGGGGACGGGTTTTACGGCCTGAAAATGTAGCAGAGATGAGATAACACCGGCGGTATGGAAGGCAGGATGAAGGTTGGGATGTGCGCAGGGTTATGGGGTTGAAGGGATGAAGAGGCGCGAGGAGATGAAAATTGGAAGTTTTAGGGATTTGGTAATCCGGGTCAGTTGGTCCGGTCTGGGTCGGGTCAAACGATTCGGTTTTTTGTTTGGGCTCCGGTTTTGGGCTCTGGTTTTGGGCCCATTGGGCTGTCCGATTTTTTTTTTTTTTGAGTTGGGCTGGACTTTTTTTTTCTTTTTTTAGAAACAATTTTTTTTACTCTTTTTCTTTTTTTTTTAAATTTTTTTTTGAATTTCACTATTTAATTTTGTTTAATAATTTCCTGGACAAAATTTGGTGTTTACAAGGGCATTCCACCTAAGCGCTTTTCTAGAGATAAACTCTATGTATAGGCATTGAGACAAGCAAGAGTAATAGAAAGTGGGGGAGACTTCTACTAGTTATGGTCTAAGACACAATTGGACCCAACACAACACTTTTTAGAATTTACCTTACTGGCCTGCTTTGTTTACCCCAAACAACATAGATGTGACACGCACAGAGGCTAGGCTAATGTGTTTGAAAATGTGTTCAACACAGTGATGGATGTCAAATATAAGACCAAAGATAATATAAAGGCATGGATGGATCTAGCTATCTATTGTAAGCATCCAAGTTTGGAGTTGTAATAATTAGGCAACAATAGAGTTATAAAATCGAAGGCACTTTACACAATAACTGTTGAGCAAAAGAAAGCAATTTGTGAGTAGGTGCAGAGTCTGAAACTTCTTGATGGATAAACATAATACTTAAGGAGATGTGTCTGCACTAATTCTTGGATTTTGACCCACATGAAAAGTCATTACTGTCATGTGTTTATGGAATGGCTCTTGCCAATAGTCTTTAATGGGTTGCCTTTTGCAATTTGGGAACTTGTTGTAGAGTTAAGTCAATTTTTCCAAGATATTTCTTCTCCTACTCTGCGCTAATCTGATTTACAAGTCATGGAACATAACATCCCTCTAATCCTATGCAAACTTGAGAAGATTTCCCTCTACATTTTTTATGTGATGGAACATTTACTTGTTCACTCAGTTGAAGAAGCATTGGTGAATGGCCCTATGCAATATAGATGGATGTAGCCTTCAAGAGGTTCTTGCACATGTTAAAGAAAAAGATAAAAAACAAAGCTCATGTGGAAGGTTCTATATGTGAGGCATATATTCTTGAAGATACTTCATCTTTTTGCTCGTATTACTTCGAGTCTCACGTCTAATCAAGAACTAGAAGAGTACCTCAGAATGATGATTGTTGGGGAGAATTTTAACTATCCTGCCTACCTCCATGAAACCATGGGTCAACATTATCTTACTGATGATGAATTATCATTTGCAACACAGTATGTGTTGCTAAATTGCCCAGAGGTTAAACCTTATTAGAAGTAAGTTATATCTTCATAGCTTCATATTTTCAAAATTTCATAAATAAGTCCTTATGTGTTAACAACAATTTCTCTTGACAAAGCATGTACATAGAGTTGTTATCTTCAATATATGGTGATCTGTCAAGCGATGAGGTTGACAAATACATTTCTAATGGATTTCCTCATGGTACAGGAATTTTGTAAGTTAATTTACTAATCTTTGATATGTTATGTAATATTAATTATGATTATAAAGTGACTAACTTTAAAGTATACTTAGCTCACAAACCATGCAAATGGGATTGATGACGACCTTCTAAGATCTTTGGCTTAGGGTCCGTCATGGAAGGTAAACACACGGGACTGAGTGAATATCAATGAATATAAGTTCCACATAGAACCATGGTCTCATGGTCGAAAAACAAACAACATTAGAGTTTGTCTTAAGGGATCTAGTTATGATGAAGTCGAATCATTGTATCATTGAGTTTTGTAGGAAATTATTGTTATGTAATATTCTGATTTACTTCTTAAACGGTTAATACTCTTTAAATGCAAATGATTTGATTCTTCTAATTGGGGTACAAGGAGTCCAAAACTTGGATTTGTAGAGGTCAATTCAAGATTCACATATAAGAAGGATGGCAATTTAATATTTGTTCAACAAGCTGAGCAAGTTTATTTTGCACCTTATTCCCGGACAACTCCAAACAAGCAAGGTTGGTTACATGTGATTAAAACCAAGGCCAGATACATAATTGATGCCCCATATGCTCCATTCCAAGACATACCTTATCGCTCTCTAGAGTTAATTCCTGATGATGATCAGAATCTTGGAGATTTGACAGATCACATAGCAGCACTTGCTTGTGAGGAAGTGAACATATCACTGAATGAAGGTTTTGTAACTGAAGTTGATGATGACATAGAAGAAGTTAGCGGAGAAGATGAAGAAGAAGAGGATTATAATAGCAGTGATGGGGAAATTGATGAAGACTCTCTCAGTGATTATGTTTTAGAAATCTATTAAAATGACACAGGTTCCAAATTCAAATTATTTTTTCAACGATTATGTATTAGTTATTCGTAGTCATGTGTTCATTTTTTGTATACTTATAATGTGTTATTTTCTTGCATAGGAGATAGTTGTTGATTATTCAGTACTTCTAGAGCACAAGCATAACAAGGATTAAATATTTTAGTATAAATTTATCACATATTAACATTATATTTAATGTAATTTGAGTAAATGTAACAATTTTTCATTCTTCAACTTTGATACTTATATCCTGGTCTGTTGTGATTCTTTAGTGCTGGTTAAGGTTTGTAGGTTAATGGACAAGTATTAAAACGAATCAAACATTTTGCAGGTGTAAAATAATTCTCACGGACATAATCTGTGAGAATGTGAAATGCATCGTTTAGTGTGCGAGTTATCCAATTTAATATTTTTAAAAATCTCTTAGTTCTCCGGACGTATTCCATGAGAACATCTGTGAGAATTTGGTACGCATAGTTTAACGTGTGAATTGTGTTCCAATTAAATACTATTTTTAAATTTTTATATTCTCATGGAAGAGTGCTGTGAGAACATTTGTGAGAAGATGAAACACGCTGTTTAAATTAAGCGGTTAAATGAAATTCAAGTTTCTCACATACGTTTGTCTGTGAGAAGATCTTAATATTTAAACCCCTCCTCCCCCTTTCCCTTTCACTTGCCACAGACTATTTGGAACCTACCTCGCCGTTGTACCGCCCACGCCATCGCTCAAGGTTGCTGTAGTCTCCCATCGTTGTCGCTCACCCCTTTGCCGTCACTGCCACCGCCATCTCCCAACCGTCCCTTGTATGTTATCATTTTCCTTGCTAAATTAAGCCCCTAATAATTTAGGTGAATTGGTTTTTATCTTCTATTATATTTTCCTCATGTGTATAGTCTATCTTTACATTGCAATGATTAGTGGTTTCGTTACCTGAAATTTTACTTTGCTATAATGCCTTGTTAATTGCTTTAGAGTTGCTTTAGAGTTGCTAAATTAGGATTTCTTCCAATGGGGGCGTGGAAGGAAATGGAACATGAATCTGTATGCTTTTTCGGATTTGTTTAATAGGAGTAGTAAATTGATTTTAGGATATGCCAACAACATAGTTTTATTCAATTTCATAGAAAGGTTGGAGTTTTGAGGGTTACTCTGCTTCTTGGAAGTTCGTATTCTTGGGCGTAAATTTTAAAAAATTCAATATCAAAACAGATTAAAAATTCAATTCCAAACTTGCTGCTGTTATTATATATGCAAACAAAGTTTATCTCTTATTTGTGTTTAATTTATTTGCTCTATTATTTATTTTTCTTGTTCTTCTAGTTCTAGACATGGGAGAATTAGGAGAAGAGAGGTCAGAGACAATGGATTTAAATCATATAATATTAGTGAATTCACGATTGATTATTTTATTTTGTAATAAATAACAGTACAATTAAAATGGGGCAGCATATATATTTTGGCGATTAATATAATAAAAATAATGAGTAGTTAATAATAATATAACAATACATATGAAAATTAATGGTTACCTGAAATTTTACTTTGCTATAATACTTTGTAAATTAATGGTTGTGTAATTCACACTCGAACAGCTCAACTTGTAAATTTACAGTAAAACGTAGTGGTTTTAATAGTCTTCATTAACTTTGATCATGATTATAGAATTGAGAAAATTTTCATTTGCTGAGTTACTAGTCTCTAAACCAATCAATCATCTAATTCATTTATTTTCAAAATTAAAAAATAGTATTTACATTTGAACGTAGCTAGCTAAAAGCAAAAGATGGGTTGACTAGTAGGCGTGAAAAGGAAGATGGAAGAGAAAGGGAGTGGGGAAAGGAGCACCTTATCTTGGCTATAAGTAGAATTAAGTACAAGAGCTTTGAGAGGAGAGGAGTCGGGCACAATCCCACCAAATGAAACACGGGATAAGTATGAAGAAGTACTAGGTTTAAGGCTTGTTTGTTACCACACCACCAAATATCCTAAGTTTGAACGACTATGAATTTCAAACTTCGAATATTGTACCTTGGTATCATTCTTACATGCTTCAAACTGCAAAGTGCTGTCTAATGTCGTCTGTCACCTCAGCTCATTCCTTGCTTGCACGTGACGGCTTTTTGTCTCTTCCTTTTATTTCCTTTGACCAAGGCCTTAACTTAAATCCCCCTTTAATTTATTCATCCTCGGTCTTTTCGAACTAGTTTTATTGATATGAAAATTAGTTTTATTCGAACTTTAAAATGTCAAATATAAATACAATTATTCAATTACTTGAATGAGCTTTCAACCTTCCTTTTGATTTGGGTGAAGTAAGTTGTTGGAAGAAAGCGGGAGGTATCTTGGTTTTGTTTCATTGTATATTGGTAGTAGATTAATAGGTAGGCTGTAAAATTGATAAGTATGTTGTTATGAACACTATCTACTTTTATTTTATTGTTAATATAGCTTTGTTTATTTTCACTAGTTAATAATTTTATAGATGTTTGTCTTCAATTTTATAGCTCTTTTTATTTTCAATTATAGTGTACCTAGGCAGCACATTATAAGCAGTGGGAAGCAATAAAGCACAATATAGTATTCCAATTAATATAATACTCCAAATAAATATAAAATAAAATTATCAAGTATAATTTAAAAATATTTGAAAATAAAAATATAATACTTTAATTAATAATTAATAAAAATATAATCAGTTAAATCACACACAAATATAATCATAATAAATTAAAAAATTATTTATAAATATCATTAAATATCAAACAAAAGTGGTTACTTTAAATCATGTTAGTGATTAACCATGAATAAATTAACTTTAATTAGGAAATTATCTCTCTTTCCCAAATAAAAATGCTCTTAAGTACACTTATGATATACAATAGTATAAGTAGAATAGAAATATTAAGTAGGTTACTAGATCCAAATATCTCAAAAGAGAGAGATACAAAATATAAAAGAAAAATCTATTTTTATAACAGTTAAACAATAAATATAATAAGTTAAATGACACACAAATATAATCATAATAAATTGATATAATATTTAAAAATAAAAATAAATCTCAAATAAAATTATCAAGTCTAATTTAAAAATAGTTAAAATAATTTGATTAATTAATAAAAATATAATCAGTTAAATGACACACAAATTAATCATAGTAAATTAAAATTATATTTCAAATTATCAAATATCAAATAAAATTATCAAGTCTAATTTAAAAATATTAGAAAATAAGAATATTTAACTTTAACTAATAATTAATAATTAATAAAAATATAATTAGTTAAATCACACATAAATATAATCATTATAAATAAAAATATTTAATATCATTAAATATATAAAAATATAATCAGTTAAATCATGCACAAATATAATCATAATAAATAAATAAAACATTTATTAATATCATTAAATATACAATAAAATTATCATGTATAATTTAGAGATACTTAGAAAATAAAAATATATTATTTTAATTAATAATTACAAATATATTCAATGGAATAATCACACACAAACATACTCATAATAAATTGAATTTTTTTTATAAATATAATCAAATACCAAATAAAAATATTAAGTATTTAGCTTTTACATATAGACATATTTTGTGGTTAAATATTAAGTATGTCTAGTACTGGAAGTGGTTCTAGGTCCTCTAAAAGGAAGGGTAAGGAGAAAGCTATTACTGCCTCCTCTAAACCTTAAGGTTGACCTACACCGATTCATGCCCAACCCGGTTTGGGCACCAACATAGACACCTATGCCTTCTAGGGCGACGCCGAATCCATATCATTTCATATCTAGTTCGCCTACCCCAAAAGCAGCAACACCGCCAACAACTACCTTGTAGGCGAGTGCCAGCTTCTTATCCACCGATCCCTTACCTGGCACCATCACACTAACGGGCACACCTGGTTAACCACATGTGGGAACGTGTAAGTACACCTATCAAACTTTAATTAATAATTAATAAAAGTATAACTAGTGTATCCTATAACAAAGTTATAATATTTTTACCTTAGATTTGAACCAAATAATGCTGGAAGGACATCATCTACAATCTACAAATCACATTAAATAGGGGGCCTAAAAGGTCCTATTTGTATGGACTTATTTTAAAAATAAGTAACTTTTTTTTTCAAAAAAATAAGTTATTCTTAAAAAAAATTGTATGTTTGTTTCAACTTCTTCCAAAAGAAAAAGTAAAAAACAAGGAGTTTTTCTTCTTCTGAAGGAAGCCATAATTTCCGGCTTCCTTCAGAATGAAAAGTTCATAGATGAGAGAGAAGGTTATTTCATTTTTTGATTCAGAAATTATTCTCAATTACTACATCCAAACACAAAATAGCTTTATTTCTAAACAAAGTATTTTTTCTGAAGGAGAAGCATAAAGACTTTTTATGCTAAGTCCAAACAAATAGACCTTAAATACTTTGAAAAGACTCCTCTTGAGGTGAAGAAGCACTAATGGAGCCTGTTTAAGGTATTAATCAAACTTGCACATTTTTTATTCCAATAACTTCATTTTAATGGTTACTTACTTTAACTTTATTGCTTCTAATGAAGGCAAAGTATATCTAGAAACTTGAGAAGGAAGTCAAGATTTGTAGGGTGTGGGACATGAAGAGCTTTGACAGCATCCAAGTAGCCCATAAAGACATTTGGATAGAGAAGTCACAGGGCTTATGGTTAGGGGAAGATATCAAGGCCTGTCTCTTTGAGTATTGGGTGTCCCCTTAGTTCAAGGTGACTCAACTCAGAATAAGATGAACCGATTTAAGAGTTAGGGTGCATTCATCCATCGAGGGGGAAGCCTCCTCATCTCCGTTCATAAAAAAGGCTATTAGGTTTTTATGAATTTATATTTACTTGTATTAATTTATTTATTTTTTAGTGTTATAACACTTTAATTCATTGTTTGTAGTAAAAAAAGTTGGAGATGCTAGTTGATGCAATTAATGTCTTCTAGCATATTCAGTACAGTGAGAGCAAAGGTTGGTTTCATATACACACTGAGAAATTTACGTAACTTAAATTAAATTTAATTAAAATTTGATATTATATGTTTCTTTTTAATTCATTCAAGTAATTTCTCACTATAATTATGTTTTAACTAGTGTAGAAATCTTATGAGGAGCATAGAGCCCAAACCTAGGAGTTGGGCGATACTTCCGTCAATAACACTCGTTTATGGATGAAAGTTGTTAGTGGGGTGAACAAAATGGGGCGGATTTATGGGATGGGTTCTGAGGCTTGCTTGGTCAAGAAACCTCCCTTAAGTCATCAACCACAGTCATCCACCTAGGTTCCTGAACATTTATTGAACGAGGTTATGAGCCAGGTCCAACAGCAACTTCAGGGGTAACTCTAGGCTCAAGTGCAAGAGCAAGTCGAAGCCCAACTAAATGAGTGGTTGTAGAGAATGGTCAGAAAAATAGTTAGTGGCCTTGCAACTTATGTCCCTCCCCCTCCCCCTTCCCCTTATCGGCAATCCCCTTCCGATGACTGAACTAATGCTGAGTTTGAGTCAAATGATCCTAATGATTAATCTATTTATTTTTTAACAATTTTACATTAAATTTGAATTTATTGCATATTCATTTAAGTTCTTTGGATATATGTAAATTATATTTATATATTTATTTACAAATTATATTTCTTTGGTTAAATTAAATATATTTAATAGTTATAATTAAATATTTAATTATTAAAATTTAATTAATAATATAATATCTTTTGTTCTCACATAAATTCTCATGACTATAATTTGTGAGAACTCTCAAATAAAATTTTGTTTTTTGTTTTTTTTGTTTCTCATGCTCTTTCTCACGACTAGTTTCCATGAACATTTCTCACATATGGTGATCCATAAGAACTTCCATGATACCTGTGTGAGTGCTTGTGAGTGTTCTTGTGAGCAATCTGTGTGATTCATGTTTGTGATTTCTATTTGGCCTTTGCTACAATGCTCCTGAGTATCAATACTCAAGAGCATTGTTTTTATTTTTAAAAATTTTATTTTTTATTTTTTATTTTAAGAAATAAGTTAAAACAATTTAAAAAAAATTTAAAATATTTTTAAAATATTAAAAAGTATTAAAAAATATACATAACATATTAATCAAAAAATAATTCAAAAAACATAATAAAAAAACTAAAAAAAATCTTTTGATTCCTTTTTTATTTTTTTTAAATTTTTTTAAAATTCTTTTAACTTATTTCTTAAAATAAAAATTATAAAAAAAATTAAACAACTAAAATTTATAATTTTAAAAATTAAAAACATCTCCCCTCCTCATGAGTAGGGGAGAAACCAGCTTTCTATTTACAGTTTGTGTGCATTTGGGCATAGCCCTTTATCTCTTGTATTCCTCTACTATTTAGTCTAGATACCAATAACTTCATTGTTGTTTCTGCACTGTTTCATCAAAATATCACTGTCCCATTGGGTTTTGTACTTCTTTTAATTTGGGTTCCATCAGTTCCCCGCACAAAATTCCTGCTACGTTTCTCAATGGTATCATGAAGAGATAAAGGTACCATCATTGTTTTCATGTATAAAGGAATAGAATTAATGACCAAATTTGTAACCGTAATTCGACTTGCCAGAGAAAGTTGTGTAGCCTTCCAAGAACGTAGCCTCGATTGCACCTTATCAATCAAAAACGTATATGAGCTCCTTGACACCTTTCGATGGTGTAAAAGGACTCCTAAGTTAATGCAGATGACACTTGTAAGAGAAAACAAAGAAAGTTCACTTAATTCCTTAACAATGATTTATATTTCTGGAACAGAACAATCATGTCTTCTCTTAAAAAATTGCAAGGCAACCTAGAATCACTTGTATTAGCTTGACTGATGCCTTCGAGAAAAGAATTGTCGTACGCAAAAAATAAATGGAAAATTGGGAATCCTCCACTCGATAAAGATTTTGGTTTCCAATATTTCTTCTGAACCAGTGCTTCAGTAAAATGGGCAAATTTCTCTATACATAAAACAAACAAATAAGGTGACAAAGGGTTCCCTTGTCTAATACCCCCTCTCCATTGTAAAATCAAAAGTAGTGATCACGCTCAAAATAATATTGTTAGCCCGGTTTCATTAATGAAATATTTGGAGTTTTGATGATATCAAATAATTTTAAAAATTATTTTTAAGGCCATAAATTTTTAAGATATTCAAACAAAAATTCAGATCAAGTCAAAGAAGAAATTATTACACTAATTATTTGCTATTTTGAAAATAAAAATTTGTGGCAATAGTGAAGGACATAAAAGAAAAAATGCAAGTGGGACAATCAAGGAAGAAAAGACAAAATAAAGAAGGCTGCAGGGTTGATCTTCTCAAGCTACAAAAAGCAGAAAAAATATAGAGAAAAGAGAAAAGAGAAAGCCAATAAACAAAACTAAGAGTATGGGCAAATAAGAGAAATCAAGGAGGGCATATATGAAAATGAACGACAAGGCAAGATATCCAATAAGAAAAGGACAAAATGAAGCTACTTTGATTGATATACTGTATATCGGGCATTGGGAAACAATAAAGCCAAAATCAGAGGAGATATTCTTGCAAAGTGTTTTGACTATTTCCATAAAGGAAAAACAGAAGGATCAACTGAAGTAAATAAATAATAGATGCTCTGTTCTAGCAAAACCAAAAAGAAAAAGATGCGTAGGTCTATAACTTGCTGGTTAGTTGAAGAAAGAAGCAAAAATCAAAGGACATATCTCGGCGCAAGAAAGAGAGGTTTAAAGTTATGTGATAGAAGATAAAAATCATATTAATAAAAAGAATAAGGTTCAACGGCTAGAAGACACTAAAATCATCCAACGGCTATTTTTCTATGGAGCTTAAAAGAGGAAGGCAGACCATTTGCAAAGCATGCAAGAAAAGAGAAACAAAAATAATCTATGAGCTCTATCTTGAGAATTTCTTTGTCTACATTTGGTTCTCTTTGTTAATTTAGGGGGTGTGTACTTAAAGAAACCAAAGTGTGCTTAAATTGGTATTTCTATTATGTGAGAGAGCAAAATCTTTATCTATTACATTATTCTGAGTATCATTGAGTAGTGAGGGAGTGATATCACTTGTAAATATTGTCGGTGAATATGGTTAAAACTAACCTGTTTGTGGTGAGCAAGAAAAATCACTTATTGTTAGTGAGCAAGAAAAACTAGCATCGTATTAGGGTGATTGAATAGTAAAAATTCCTTGAGAGTCAAGGAAACTGGATGTAGACCTATTCTTTAAAGGCTGAACCAATATAGATCCTTATGTGTTAATTATCTCTTCATCTGCTTTCACTCTCACTTGTGTTGTGCTTAGCATTTAAATTAGCTATATTTTGGTATGCTCACTGAAAGTTCATCAGGCAACTAAAAACTCTTAGTCAATAAAAAACTTAATTATTTTCTCTTTTTACTCTTGCTCAAAATCTTTTGATCATTTATCATTCACCTATTACACGTATTTGGTCATTATTTGAGAAACAACTAAATATAAAGCATATTTTGTTTTAAAGATAAGTTATTGAAATATACCAATTCACCCTCACTCTTGATACCTTTAACTTTCAATTGGTATCAAAGCGCATCTCTAAATTTGTGCTTAACCACCTTGAGTAAAGATCCATGCAAGTATTAGTAGCAAATTTGATGAAGGCACTCTTTCTTGAAGGTCATTGCATAACTACACCACTATTCTTCTTTGATGGAGCCAACTATACCCATTGGAGTGGTAGAATGAAAGTTTTCATCCAATCCTTAGATTATCATATGTGGTTGTCGTAGAGGACGGTTACAACTCCAAACCGAGAAAAGAATGGAATAAGTATGATAAGAATTTATTTTCTTTAAATATTAGATCGATGCATATGCCATTTAATTTTTTAAATGAAAATGATTATGCTAAAACTAAAATTTTCTTTAGTGCTGAAGATATATGTTATACTCTTAGAATTTTATATCATTCTAACCCCATTGTTGAGGATATAAAAGTCGACAGCCTTTAAGAGAACATGGAAGATAGAAAAATGCTCGGTATGCTTCTTGAAGACAAAGAACATGGAATTGAGGAAGAGATACATGAAAGCCAACTTGAGAAAGAAAGTTCTCATGAATCCTTCACCAACAATGAATTAGATGAAGAATCTCGAAAAGAGCTCACCAAGCAAACATTAGAAAATTTTCAATCAATGACTCGAGAGGATTAGAGGTATATGACTCTAATCTTGACACAAGTTTTCCTCATAGTGAGTGGCAACGTTTGTCTAAAGAATCACATGAGAAAGTGTTTTTAAATGACAAATGTACAAATTGCTGTGATTTAAAACTTAAAAATAATTTGCTTATTGAAAATTCAACTTGTACATTTTCCAAGCCTCTAAAAGGGAATGAAAATGTGAATGTGGCATTTTGGAGCACTTGTTGAATTTTCAAGTAATTATTACACTTGAGCATGTTTTGACATATACTTGAATTGTTGGTTAAAGATTGGTTTATGTTCTAATATGATTTTCTTGAAAAGGAGGTGTTGGTGTAATTGAAAATTATTTGCCAAAACTAGAATTTGAAAGCTCTCATGAGTTTATATGAAAATGAAATTGTGTAAAAGAAGGTTGAAATATTGGAAAGTGATTTACAAGATGAAATTAATTCCTTGAATAAAAAATTTAGTTCTTTGACAAAAAAAAGTCAGTTTGGTGTGTTCAAGGAATGGAAAACTTGATTGACTTGCTAGGGAAATAAATGTGTGTGCTATAATTGGTCATAGTTTAGAACAACATGAAAATGAGAACTTTCATAAGAATTTATTTGCTAAAAAGACCAACTCAACCAGCCCATTTGTTAAATGTTATAGCTATGGGAAAATTGGACATTTATCACGCTGTTGTGCATTAACAAAAAGCACATATACTGGTTCAAAGAAAATTTGGGTGTCTAGGGGCACACATGGTTTAAAAGGCAACAAAGCTAACACCCATGGACCCAAGACAATTTTGGGTACCAAAGAAAAGACATTTTTTTTGTAGATATAATTGAGAACAAAAAGGTCTAGAATGATGTTTAGCTCTTGGACAATAGATGCTCAATGCATGAAAATGAGGTTCCTACAAGCTTAGATTCATGAAGAAATGAGGACATAAGTATAGCTAAAGGAAAGTGCACATATTTCTAATGTCTATAACTTACCTGTCTTGTATGCTTTGATTATGCTTTAAATATTTACACATATCTTGATTATAAAGGGTGCATAATTCTTTGTATCAATTTCCTATGCATTCTACATTGACTATACCTTATAAAATGAAAATGTCTAAAGTGGATATGGATACAATTTTTTTATCCCTAAAAGATGAATGCCTATGATATTATATTTGCTACAATGTTAAATATCTTGAATTATGTTCTTAAAATGATAGTGCTTTTTAGTGCTTTATTGAAATATCTTAATGATATAAAGACATTAGGTGTCAAGAATGTAAGATTATAATGATGTTTGAAAATTTTAATTGTGATAGTATTTTGCTTTCATATAATTTCTATGATTTAATTTAATTTACATTATATTTGCTGAATTTATGACATGCTCACAAACAAGCTTAATAAGTGTGATAGCAAAGAAGCAAAGCTAGAATGATAACCCCAAGGTTTCAATGAGCAAGGAGTTTTGAAGACGCCAAATACTAACTTATGCGCATCACCATAAAGCCTCTTCTTGAAGAGAGAAGTTGCATCCTTAGAAAGAAATTGATTTGAGTATTGGTATGAATTTTGAAGTCTATGTTGTACTAAACATGAACATATGTGAGTGAAATATTATTGAATTTGAATGACCTGCTTAAAACGTTAATTTCTCAAGAAAAATCACATGAGCAGATATAACATAGGATAATTGACTAGGCTGAAAAGTTTCATGGAACTTTGATGTGTTTTGAAAAATTGTAGCTAACTGAAAACTTTTAATGAAAAAAGAAAGGATCCTTAGTTAACTGATTCCTCAAATTGAGAAAAATAAAACATGTGTCCTAAACTTTTCTCCCATATGCAAAATCTCATTATGGGATAGAATTTGATAAATCCATGGAATCTGGAATAGTCTCTATGCTCATAATGTTTGATTGAAACATTGAGAATTTATTTTGTGCTGAAAGGAAATTCTAGTGAAGATAATGAGGCTAAAATCTTTACAAATAGTGCAGAACTATGTTCTAAGGAAGATAATTATTCTAGATATGGAAATATTGAATTGAAATGATTGATGTAAAGGTTAAGCATCTCTTATGAAGATCTTGAAATGTTCCTACCATGTTGTGCATGTCCTTTAATTTACGAAAAGCTCATGATATGGATACAATGATCTTGAGAAATGCTAATGAGGATAATATTTTTTGTCTTAAGAGTACTTGCTAGGACTAAAACAATTCAATTTTTATTTAAAAAAATGGGTTACTTTGCCAAAGTTAAAGAATTGGACCTAAACATTTTTACCATGGTACTAAATGGATAAGATTCTAAATGCTTTAAAGACAATGTTTGGAAATACTTTCTACATCATTACTATAGAAAGATCTAGAGTCCCTTAGTTGTCTCTACAGTACTTTCTCATATGTTTTGGGATTCTTCATGAAAGTACCAGGACATATGGCATGCTTATAAACTATCTTTTGAAACCTTAATGTTATATCTTTTCTTATGAAGTATTGTAAACACCTAATTTTGTCCAGTGGTTCATTAAAATTAGTAAATTTCTCTCAAAAGAGAAATAATAAATTTAAGTAAAAAAAAAAGTAAAATTTACATAAAGAAAGCAAAATGATATATAGTAACAATTAAAAAATAATAATAATAAAATCAAAAAATCAAAAAAATATATTTAAAACAAAGGGGGGGAAATAGGCCTAAAATCTTTTTTTTTTTGCAGCCAAAAATGTCCAACCCACTTCAATGGTCTCAGCCCACCAGCAGCAGTCCAGCCTAATCCCTAACCAGATCCACCAACCCAATGACCCGGATCCAGCCCCATTAACTCACCCCAACTCGTAATCTCCTGAAATCCCTAATCCTCAGCAATTCCTTTGATTTCTGATCATCCAAAAGCATGAGACTGCTATTTGCTCCCTCTGAAGCACGCCTTCCCTTTTCCTCCCCATCTAATTTCCCCAACCATGATCACGCACCTGATTTCTAGTTACTCTTCTTGGCACCACAATTCTTGGCCGTAACCACACCTAAAGGTCACCGCGAACCTCTCTTCTTCTCTTCCTCGAATCACCATCATCTTGATTTCACCATTAATGGGGAAACCTTAAGTTTATTTTCCCCTTTTACTTCGATTGACACCGTAGGGTGGGGGATTTGATTGAAGGGAATTGATTTCTATCCTCTGACTTGTTGGCTGTAAAAAGAAAAGAAGACGAAGAATCAAGGACACCAAAGGAAGAGGGGAAAACACCCAAGAGTGAACTAACAGAGCCAACAGTAAACCAACGAAGAGCTTTCTAGAAATTGGAGGAACTGGGGGTGAAAATTGAAGGAGACAGGAAGCGATAAAAGGGATTTCGGGTAGTATATTTGCGAAAATAGGTAATTTACTACTCTTTTCCCGTAGACACCTTCTCTTTGGGGCTTTAAGTGTTTGTAATAGCAGAAAATTTGATGTAAGAATGAACTGCCAAGATATTGTTTGTTTTGATTCAAACCAGTAATGCGTTATATTGATCCATGACTGATTTGCTGTTTTAAGATGAATTTACTGGATTTTAAAAGGTATTTGAATTTCATTTCAAATTTAAAGGTCAGTTCAATATCATGATTAAATCTGTTTTGGGATTAGTATATTACTAGCTCATTGTTGAACATGTTCGGGTTGGTTTTTGTTGGTTAAATTAAATTAGGAGGCAATTTTTGTTTGGATGAATCTTTGAAGACTGTTTGCAATCCGTGGCTAGTTTACCAGAAATCAGAAAAAAGGTTCATCACTACTGGATGGTTATGTGCTGTTTTAGTTTTTGTGTGTACTAGAATACTTGCTTGTATGCTCTGCTTGGTCGATATAGTGGTTCAGACTTCTTAGCTATTGAGATTTACTTTCTTGGACTAGCTACTACTATGCCAGGGTGCCCAATAGCAGGGTGATGTCTGTAAAGAATTTTAATTTAGGAACTCAAATCTGGACGTTGTTCTGTCTTGGATTAATGAAATTTGGAATTCAAATCTTAGTAATATATACTTTGGTTGCTAGGTTTGAAGTGTCACTAATGGAATTGGGTGAATAGGTCTTTATTATTCCCTTTGATAAAGACTTGCTAGAGTATCATGAGCACCTGGTAAAAAAAAATAAAAAATAAAAAATAGAAGAAATTGATTCGGATTAAAAAGATAAGATACTTGTTCATGGGACATTTATCCTTTTAAAATGGCAGGATTTTTGGTTATGGTCCCTCATTAATCTGTCATGCTGTAATGCTATCTTGCTAAAATACTATTCTATTATGCTGTAATATAATGCTGTAATGCTGTTTCGCTACATATAATGTTGTTCAGTTATGCCGTAATGCTGTTTTGCTACATGTAGTGCTGTTCTATCATGCTATGATATTGTTTGGCCAATTATATAGTATTTTGCCATTTTTCTAATTCACATGTTGTTCCCATGATTCTGTTTTGGTAGGTTACATATTATTCTAGCAAAGTAAGGTGCTATCCTGAGGATATTTAAATCTGTTACATATATATGTTTGTTCATCACCTTTCCTCTCAATTGGGTTGTTGTCTATGTTATTTTGTAGAGGTTTCATTCTTGCATGTTTTGTGGGTGTAAATTTTGGAAATTTTATTTTTTTATCTTTTTAGCTATTTAGATTTTTTTTTTATGAAATCAAAAAAAATGAAGTTAACATTTTCAAGCTCCAAGGGCTTTTATGAAAATAGATGAAAAGCCAAAAGCTTCAACAGATAAATTTTGAACAAAATTTCTTAAGGAAATGGGTTTTGAAAGCCTAAGTCTCTTATTGAAATATTTTATTCCATATTTTTTTTATACTTATTTAAGTAAAATGGATTCCAAAGACTCATTCAAATTAATTTGTAAGGGTTTCAAGGGTCCAATATTTTCAAAAAGGCTCCAATGGCCCAATCAAGTGTTTTAAAAAGGAATTTAAGCAAATTTAACACTTATAAAATAATGAAAATTTTTTTTGACTAAATATGCCTTCAATAATATTATTCTAGTCCTAACATTTTCAAAATGGCATTCATGTCCTAATATTTTTTTTAAAATTCTATTTGAACCTATGATATTTTCAATAATATCACTTCGGCCCCCAGTTTTCAAAATTTGTATTTCAGCCCTACTATTTTCATAACTTTCGTTTTTGCCTAAATAGTTTCATAAATTCTATTCTTGCCCCAAAGACCCAATTTTCAAAAGACTTTTAGTAGGAGTTTACCTTTTCCAAAGTCCTAATCTTCGTGACATCCAATGGAGTTACATACTCCCTAATGTCCTAAAATCTTACGGGCTTTCAGTGGAAGTTCATCTTTCCCGAGTTCCCTATTATTCATTAGACTTTCAGTGGAATTTTCATTTTCCCAAAGTCTCAATTTTTTTTTCCAAAATCTCAATTATCTCGGGCATTTAGTGGAGATATATTCTTCACAATGTCCTGATTCATTTTCTAGGCTTTAAATAGAATTTTATATTCTCTTAATGTCCTAACACTCTTAAGTCAAAAATCATACATTTCACCTAACCAACTTATCCAAATATTTTCGAACTACGTTGACCTTGATCCCTTTCGGGGTACATAGGCACTTACTTGGTAAGGCAGGTCTAGTTATTTATTTTTCGGTCTTTGTCCATTATTATTTTATTAATAAAAAGGGGTAATTTAAATAAATTGAAATTCTTCAAGCACAAACAATTTAGGGTAATCGTCCTCAGGGATGGACGTTGTAGGGTGCCTAACACTTTTCCTACGCATAATTAGACTCCCGAACCCTTCCTCTGGTTCTAAGGGCCAGTTTTTCCTTTCTTTTTTAAGGATCTCAATTATCCTTCTAATTAATTGGTGGCGACTCTCATTTTCTCTGCGTTTTTCCTTACGTGCCCAAAGTCATAAAACGATGGCTTTTCACCGGCCGTCACGTTGTAACAAGTATACTTTATGATTATGACAATTTTTATATATGGACTTATTTGATCCCAACATATTTTCTTCTTATGTCTCTCTTTTGTGCTGAATTTTTGTTGTATTAATAAAAAGAGAAAACAAAGAAAAAAAAATTATTTTAAAGGGATAAAGGATTAGATATGGAAACTCCTAGGAAAGCACAAAGTTAGGGGGAGCTTTGTAAAATTTTTTATATGAAATCTTTCAATTAGTCCCCATGGAAAAGTATTTTGCTTTTGAGCTGTATTTCAAGATTAAACTAGTTGGAAGCAAAGTGATTATGCCTATGGAAGTAAAAACAAAGTTCACATAGTTCATGCGATTCTCAATAAAATGAGTTATGGTTGTGCTATGCGTTTTAGAAAAGAATGTTCTGCACTTACTCATGATTGAACATGCTTGGACTTAGTTCATGATTGAAATTATATGTGAACCATGATACATGCACATTTGTCTTGTAAAGATACAAAATATGTGAGTTTTGATTATGTTTCATATGAAAATATTAGATGATTCTACTGTGAAATATGATTAATTACCTTATTTTGAAAATGTGAAACTTGATGCTAGTTTCATCTGAAAAATCATGTTTGAAATTCCTTATGATTACATCTCATGATTTTCACCTTAGGATTTTTGACAATACCAAAGAGGAAAAATATTTTTGTGTTATAAGGAGTTACTTTGAATGCTTCCTATCTCTTTGTAAAGCAAGTTATTTCTCTAATGATATGAAATGTTTAAATATACTAATCTAGAAGTTAAGTGAAGTTTCAAAATGGTTTGATCAAAATTCACATTTATTTGCACTTCTGCATGCTTTTGAAGTACTCTTGGAAAACTGCATTTCTAAAATTTATTGTACAAACATTCTTAAAATATATCATTGAGTTGTTATGATTTTTTGTGTGCCATTTGGAATTGATTTGTAAAATTCCACAATCTCACATCTTCTTATTATGACAGTGTTGCTAAAAATGATTTCTCTATTAATATGCAATATTAGTCACTTTGAATTTTCCTTGTTCTGCTATTGTACTGAACCACTCACTTTTTGATATCTTTTTTGTGTGGTGATAAAACAATAGAAAAACTCTAAGATACACCTTTTGGTCTGGTGGTAAGCACTTGATCCTACAAATGGTATCAAACATGTTCAAAAGGTGTTACTATGCTGCTATGTGAGCTTTTGTGTTATTTGGAATTGATTTGCAAAATTTTGCCATCACACAACCTATTATGACAATGTTGTTAAATAGGATTTTCTATTTATAGGTTATGTCTGTCTCATTTGGATTCTCCTAGTTCAATGGTTGTATTGAGCTATTTATATTGACAACTTATCCTTTATAGTGAGCAAGAAAGAAACACTTTAAGCAAAAACACCTTAGATAGAGAGAAACTTTAAGCTATGTTTTAGAGGGAGTTCCATAAACTTCTGGAGCACATGCATAAGAAGCTTTGTTGAAGGTCATGTAAGAAATGCCAAAATTGATAAAGATCTAAAAACAACAAATAAAGGCTAGCTTTATCTTTTTATAGGGGAGTACAAAAAAATCTCATCATTCAATGCTTACACGATTATCCCATTGAAATGATTACTATGTGATAACATGTTTTAGTTTCTAGCCTTTATGCTTCTTGATATTTCTATAGTTGAAACTTTCTTTGATAAGAAGCCTCAAATACTTCATGCTTAGAACCTCTTAAATTCAATAGTGCCCAAAATTGAAGAAAGATAAAAGGAGGATTTCTCAACGCTAATGAAGAACTTAGTGAAATTATCATTGATTTAAACTTGATTATTGCTCTCAATGTCTCATGTTCTTGTTATTTATGAATTTGATCTCATTCTCATGCGTTTGCTTGGTGCTACTTTTGTGATTTATGACTAAAATCACTTTAAGGTACATGAATTCTTTATCCAAATCTCATTGAACTTGAAGGGTTAAGGCTCTATATGTATACACATATGCTCCATTTTATTCTACTATGTGAAAATTGTGGAGATGAGTGTATATCGTGCATCTTCATTTTTGAATGTGTTGAGAAACATGTTTCATATAGAGAGCTACGTAAAAGGATTTATAAAATGCAAAAATGGTACTTTGACAAGTTCACAAGCTGGCTTAGACTACCTTATAAAGGGGGAGAGTTTCTTTACCCTTCTCTATTTATTTCCTATCAAGCTTTAAAATATTTTATGAAAAATCATTGGCTTGAAAACTATACTTCAAATCCTTGTTCTGACATGTAGCAAATTGTATTGTTTTATAAATATTTTTTCTATACTTCAACTCCTAAGTCCTGTCATGCTTTCTTATTGGTTTATCCACTAAATGACTGGACTTTGGTAATTCCCTTTTGATGATGTCAAAAGAGGGAGAGATATATATGCAAAACCTTTTGGAATGCTCTGTATATTATGCTGAATGTTTTGGAGAGCAAATATATATGCAAGCATGAGGAACTCTATATAAAGGAGGAAACTCTTAACCTTATGTCTTTAAGTTTCTCATTTGCTTTAATCTTTGTTGACATTTGAAATTTATTTGAAAATATTAGAAAAAATGGTTAAAAGCTTGATAAGTAAATATGTTTTGCATATATGGGTTAGTCATCATCAAAAAAGGGGAGATTATTTGTCCCTAGGTTTCATTATGGAAAGATTTGAAGTTTTGATGATATCAAACCATTTTAGAAATTATTTTTAAGGCCATAAATCCTATGATATTCAAATAAAAATTCAATAGAAGTCAAAGAATAGATTACTACACAAATTATTTGCTATTTTGAAAATAGAAATTTGTGGGTATAGTGAATGACATAAAGACAAAATGAAAGTGGGACAATCCAGGAAGAAAAGACAAAATAAAGAAGGTTGTAGTGTTGGTCTTCTCAAGCTAAAAAAGCCAAATCAAATATAAAGAAAAGAAAAGAGAAACCCAAGAAACAAAACAAAGAGAAGGGGAAGTGGAGGCTAGTCGTACTCAACTAATGGAAAGTCAAGATTGAAAAAGAGAAAGCCAAAAAACAAGGAAAGAAGAGAAAAATGCATGAGATAGGAAGTTTGACGTTTGGGATCTTTAGACAAGGAAAAAAGAAAAGTCAAGGAAAGAGAAAAGAATGTATGAGGCTCCACACGGAAAATGAGAGAAATCAAGGAGGGCATATATGGAAATGAACAAGGCAAGATATCTAAGAAGAAAAGGACAAATTGAAGCTACTTTGATTGATAACCTATATATCAAGTCAACGCATGAGTACTTTGGCATTGGGAAACGACAAACCCAAAACCAGAGGAGATATTCTTGCAAAGTGTTTTGGCTATTTCGATAAAGGAAAAACAAAAGGATCAACTAAAGTAAATAAATAAGAGATGCATTGTTTTAGCAAAACCAAAAAGGAAAAGAGGCATAGGTCTATAGCTTGCTCGTTGTGTGAAGAAAGAAGAAAAAACCAAAAGAGATATCTTAACGCAAGAAAGAAGGAGAGGTAAGTTATTTTGTGAAGAAAGATAAAAATCAAATCAGCAAAAAGAATAAGGTTCAACGGCTCGAAGACACAAAAATCATCCAACAAATATTTTTCTAAGGAGCTTAAAAGAATAAGTCAGACCATTTGCAAAGCATGGAACAACAAAGAAATGAAAATAATCTATAAGCTCTATCTTGAGAATTTCTCTGTCTACATCTAGTTCTCTGTTAATTTAAGGGCTGTGTATGCTTAGAGAAACTAGAGTGTGCTTAAATTGGTATTTTTACTATGTGAGAGAGAAAAATCTTCATATATTACATTATTCTAAGTATCATTAAGTGGTGAGGGAGTGATACCAATTATAAACGTTGTTGGTGAGCATGGTTAAAAACAACTTATTTGTGGTTAATAGGAAAAACTACTTATTGCTAGTGAGTAAGAAAAAATAGCATTCTATCTTGGTTAATGAATAGTAAAAAATCCCTTGTTAGTCAAGGGGACTTGATGTAGGCATATTCCTTAAGGGATGAACTAGTATAAGTTCTTGTGTGTTAGTTCTCTCTTCATCTCCTTTCATGTTCACTTGTGTTGTGCCTAACATTTAAATTTTTTGTTTTGGTAAGATCACTAAAAGTTCATTAGGCAACTTAAAACTTTAAGTTAATAGAACACTTAATTATTTTCTCTATTTACTTTTGCTAAAAGTCTTTTGATCATTTATCATTCACCTATTACAGGTATTTGGTCATGATTTGAGAAACAACTAAATATAAAGCATATTTTGTTTTAAAGATAAATTATTCAAATATACCAATTCACCCCCTCTTGATGCATTTAACTTTCAAATACCTTCTAAGCGGTTATTAGAGCATAGCTTTAGGTGTCGATCATACAGAGAAGTAAAATGAACCAACAAAAGAGGTTATCACAATACAATTAATAAATTTAAAAGATGAATTTAAAAATAAAAGAAAAGAGCAATAATTAAAAATAACAATTACTATAAAGAGAAAATCAATATGAAAATGACAAGGCTTTGAGACTCACTTAACTATTTCATTTTATTGTCACCAACTTTGATTCCTATTTACTACTCAATTACATGTTTCACTTCCCAAACAAACAATTGGAAAATATAGAATTGAAGATCAAGGATGAAAAGTATAGTTTTTTCCTTTGAGAAAAATCTTTTTATTGAAGAACAACAATGATCTAACATTACAAGTTATCTAATACTAAAAATATATCAATGTGACAATACTACAGTAGAGATTAACTCATAAAATAGATACTACTAGTAGCAATTATAATCTAACAAGTTGAACATAAAAAAAAAATTGAATTTATGAAACTTCAGAAGATAACCTCTATATTATCACAAAAATAATGATGAACAAAGTATTTTCTCAAAAACAATATTAGAAACTCTAGAGCTTTCTCATAGGGACCAAAGAAGGAAAACAGAAAAACCACACAACAAGTTCCTCTCTAGCCTTGCTCTAACCTTATCATAGCTTAAAAACCATTCTCGCAAACTCTAGAGAGAAAACTAATGAGAGAGTAATGTTGGAGGACTCTCTTTTCTTGTGTGTCCAATGAGGTTGCTTGGAGGACTTTAAATAGCGGATAGAGGCTCCTGAGTTTCTTGTCATGCAAATTTACTCCTTCATAATGATTTCTTTGGAAAACGTGGTGAACAGATGAAGTTTATCCTCTTCTTTGAGCTGTCCAGAGCATCAAGATCGCATCAATTGCATTTATCGAGTAGATGTTATATCCAAAATACTGAAGCATGTCAAAAAAAGTTTCCTTATATACTCTTGACTTCCAACATGTTTTGGACCTCCAAAATGTCCGAATTTGACTTTTACTATGAAATACGAAATTGTGCAGCTTTGAATTATCATTCCAAATCTGGTTGAATCATTCACGTCCGATTTCTAAGTAAATCTATCCTCAAAATATCAAACCTATTCAGCAACTTTGAGACAGGATATTTAAAGAAACAAAAAGCTTTGTTTCCTTTCTCTTTCTTGGACAAGTTTTTGGGCTGTGCTGCTATAGTTCCTTCAAGTACAAAAATAGAATAATTAGTAAATATTAACATTCATAAAATTATTATAGATAAATATACATTTAAACTTTATATTTTACAAATGTCAATTAAGATACGCACTTTAAATGTATGTTTTTATGCTCTCATCAAGTAGTTTCTCCATTCCACAAGATTCACATACAGCATGTAGACTCATAGGCCATAATTAAGTTACAAAATGATATTTGAACACTATGTCACAAAAGGTATCCTTAAGAAAAGACTAATTGATTCGATCATATGCCTTTTCTAAATCTACTTTGATAGCCATTTTACCTCTCTTTGCTGGCTCCAGAAATCCTGACTGCTTAACTGTATCCCATTAGCTTTAGAAAAATACTACATGAATTCCATTAGCCCAGGAGCTTTATAAGAACCCATGTTGAACACAACCTGTTTAACCTTCTCATCCATGAAAGGAATTTGAATTTCCCTCAAAGTAATATCTGAATCGAGGAAAGACAACATGGATGGGATATTGGGTACCGTCACCTCTATTCCCCTTATGATACAAATTCTCAAAAAAATTAACCACCATTTACTTCAATTGTTCCTTCTCAACAACCTACTCCCATTCACCAGAGTCTAAATCTTATTCTTTCTTCTACCAATTAATGTGGTAGAGTGAAAATATTTAGTATATATTCCGATCTCCAAATTACAACAATTTTTTCCTTGATTTTAGGAACCACTGTATCTCCTCTTATAAGAAATTATGATGTAAACTGACTAGGAGCTTCAACCGCTTGTCAAACTTAGGCATGATAACACCAGGAATAGGAAGAAAACAGATACAACCAAAACAGAAACAGTAACAAGAAGCAACAATAAACGAGCCACAAAAATGATATGAACCTTTACTAAAATAAAAAGCATACAACAAATAGAAATAGAAATACAAAGATACAAAAAAACAGAAATACAAAAGAACATTGGCAAGAAACAACACAATAATAGCGAAACACAGGAGACCAATGTGTTGGACCTTTTATCATATACCTTGGGCTACTAAGTTCACGACAGCCTTTCACAGGTGCAATGCTCTAGGATCGACCTCTCATCGACAGACGGAAGTAAGGGACATAATCTCTCTGTCTAGGAAAAAGCAATCTTCTTTCAAAAGTCAATACCCTAAACACCACCTATCTAACAGCTTTTAAAATAACATATGACTTCACTAAAATACAAATACATAAAAGAAAAAAGGAAAAGAAATAATACAAACTAAAACAGTCAGATGGCCAAATTATAGAGAGCTACTTCTGTTGACTGGGTCTTTAATGTTTGGCTTGTCTTATGGGCTAATTTGCTGGCTATGTGGTGCCGAGATCGCATCAATTGCTGGCCTCCCTGAAGAACTTAACTTTGGCAAGTTTCGGTGGATGCAGGTGGCCAGGAGCTCAAAAGACTATCAACTGTAACACAATTTAGTTTTATGCAATCATTGATCAACAATAAAGCTTTGTCACCATATCCTTGCTGGGCTAGACCCAAGATGAGTGAATTATATGAAACTCCATTTCTCAACAACATCGCTTTAAAATTCTTTACTACAGATATCAGATCTCCCATATGGAAATATGAAGTAAGAAGAGCATTGCAAACATTTGATTTAGAAGAGAATCTCATTTTGAAACAAGGTCATGGAGCTGTTCTCTAAGCTTAAATAATTCTATTTTACAGGCACTTAAAACACCTGAGAATACATAGGGTGTAGGTAAAATCTTTAGACTATGCATCTGGTAGATTAGAAGAATGCCTTTTTTTCATACCCATTTTGAGACAAACCAGATATCATAGTTAACTAAGAAACATTATCCCTCATGTGTAATTTGTCAAAGACCTCCTTAGCAAACTTCACCCAACCATTTTTGAAATATATTTCAATCAAAGGATTACATATAATCAAATTTGTTTAAAGACCCACAAACCTTGTGCTCTCGCCAGCAGTATTAGCTTTACAATATACTAAGTCTCCTAAGACAACGTGTCCGACTTCATAAATTTTCCAACTCACACTTGCTGCAAGGTTCCATAAATTGCTTTGGCAACTATGTACATACATTATCCTCAATACCCGTGGTATAGCTTTCAAAAATCTAGTATCTGAAACATAGTTCCCATTTGATCCAGCTAGAAAATAGAGGGTGCCACCTTCTTTAATGTAGCAATGGACAAATTTATGAAAAAAACTTTTGAGTTTTCTGCGTATATAAATTATGTGATGCTATCTGTTGGGAAACCATAAATACTCTGACAAATTGCTTCATGTTTAGGTTGACATTAGTTTTGAGCTCAATCATGTTTTGTCTTGCACAACGTTCAAAAATAACAGCTTTGACAAGAAATGACATAGGCAAGAACCTTTGATCATTCACCCTCATCTCTTCACTTGCACACTCTGCTAGAAGATTCAATACTATTCTATATGATACAATAAAAGGTGACACTAAAGGTTTAAGTCCAGAAAATAAATCTTGTAGCACTCTTTAGCTCCTTCATAAGGAGTTTGGGTAAGGACAACATGCCCACTTTTATCTGTGCCCATGTATCTAGCACGCTTAACAATATCAAGTAGTTCATTGGAGCTTGTCCACTATCACTCCTTTTGTTTAAGGACACAATAACAACTGTTCTAACAAGCATATTAATTCTAGCCGCAAGGGTTTTTATAACAACAACAACAACCTTGACAAAGCCTCTTTGAAATCACTCTTTTATGAATGCTTTCCACAAAGGTAGACAACCAACCTGATGTGTAGCAACCCCCTGTAGAAGTGCTGTAACATATGTTTCTCTCATAGCATTAAGATATTGAAGTGCAGCTAAACCACGATATAGGGATGGCATTGTTGATGGATCTCAAGCATCAGCTCTTGTTGTCAAAATAGCAGCATTTATTTCTTCATGTGTCAAACCCTCAATTAGATTCTTCACAAGCCTTGGGTAAACTAGTGCATAGGGCTTCCATAGCATAAGGGGGAATAACTAGGCTTTTCTTGGGATTATACTTTTGTCCTTGGTATAGAAGCAGGATATTTATGTTGCGATAGATAATTTTTTTGCCTTCGGACTCATGAACTGCAACATCTTTAGTGTTAACAGGAAATCAAACCATTTCATTCCCACTCACCAAGGGAGTTGTAAACCAAAATTACAATTCTTTTTCTTGAGCCAGGTCAACTTCTTATGTAAGATAGTAACTTATATTCATTAGTAGGCATTGTTGAAACTTGGAAGTAAAAACTCCGAAGCAAGAGCTTTAACGTATTTTTCCAATATCTATCTCTGCCTTCTTCAGATCTACAATGCTTTTTGGGCAATTAGAAATGGCACCAAAAGGTGCAGTCTCAAGCAAAATTAATTCATTAAGCCCATCAAGAGGAATACCACCTGATTCTTAAAAATAAATGCATCTTCCTAGCCTTGAAGGCGACCACTAGCATTGTGGTTCGATGGAGCATCCATGAGATGGCATTCAACATTTTGAGCTCCATCTATGGCTGACAACCATTTACTCAAACCTATTCACCTTCCTCTTTTGTTAGATGCTCACATATTGTGTTTTCTTGCTCATCAAATGAAACACTAAAAGCACCAACTTGCCTCCCTAAAACACTTGCTCGGCTTTGTAAAGCGGAGAGTGAGTTCTTTGGAAGGCCTAAACTTCCCTCGAGTTTGGCGATGTTCAATGGCGTCTAACCAATGAGTAAGTTTCTTCAGGGTCATCGCGATCTGAGTGATTTGCCACTATAAGTTAACGGATTCATTGTCAACGTTCTTCACCATTACGTAAGCACTGCCACTCCTCTTTACCATCACAGATTCAATTTACTCTGATACCAATGTAAACCAACAAGGAACTTCAACCTCTTATTGAACTAAGGCACGATAACACCAAGAACAACTAGAAAACAAACATAACCAGAACAGAAACAGTAACAAGAATCGACGATAAACGAGCAACAACAATGGTATGAACCTTCACTAGAATCAGAAATAGACAACAAACAGAAATATAGAGATACAGTAAAATATAACTACAGCCTCTCACAAGTGCAACGCTCCAAGATTGACCTCTCATCGACATACCGAAGCAAGGGATATAATCTCTACTTTGGAAAAAGCAATATTTTTTCAAAAGTCAATACTCTGAACAACACATATCTAATAGCTCTTAAAACACCTATCAAATAGCTTTTAAAATAACTAATGACTTCACTAAAAGACAAATATGCGAAGGAAAAAGGAAAAGAAATAATACTAACTAAATATCTCGATGGCCAAATTACATTGAGCTACTTCCGTTGATTGGGTTTTCAGTGTCTGGCTTGCCATATGGACTGCCTTACTAACTATGTGGTGCTAAGATTGCATCAGAGTATTTTAGTACTCATGGCATAATTTTTTTTGTAAATTTGCTAAAAGTACAATATTATCCTTTTCAAGATATGGATCAATTTGCTCAAGTTCTTTAAGAATTTTATGCTTTCAATTAAATATGTTCCATAACTGCTTCTTATTTCACTATTTTTTGATCACGCTTTTTGAACTACTTTATTAAAGTTGTCATGTGCTAACCAGGATGTTTTGAATCTAAAAGGCTTATTCTGTCTATGAGCAGAGACTAGTGCAGCTTGTAAAGTAAGAAGTAATAGCTTGTGATCTGATTTCAATTGATTCTATTGGAAAAAGGACAACATCCTTGAACAACTGGGTCCATTCCTTGTTTACTAGATCCCTATCTAAATGCGTGCTCATGAACTCTCCCATTACTCCATGTGAATTTGGGTCCTTGGAAACCTAAAACCATAAGGTCACACCTTTAAATGCAGTCTCCAAACTCAGTGATTGAGTGACAATTGGGTTGGGCCTCTCCCATCTTTTATGAACATGCCACATAAGTAGTGAAGTCGCACATCCACATTTCCCTGGTATTTAACAAAGATAAAGAGATAAGATCCCTCCAAAGCTCATTTCTAAGCGTGGCATTGGGGTTCCCATAAATGGGAAAGATAGGAAAATTCTCATGAACTTGGCTAGCAATTATAGAATGAATACATTGTTTATAAGCTACCAGAATCATAACTACATTAGCATAATTCCGCAACATCCAAATTCTTCTACAATAGCCATCTACCTTAACTGAATAACTGCTATCAAAATTAAGCCTGCAAATCACTATATCTACTTTCAATATTATAGATACTCTTTATATCTTTAACCAAAAGGGGAAAAGTTTTGGCCTTACAACCCTTGCAATTCCATACCATGATATTCATTAGGGGTGTGTATTCAGGCAGTTTTACCTGACAAACCTCCTGGACTTACCTGACCAGATGAAAAATTCTAACTTGCCCGTTCAAAAAATGGTTCGATTCAGCCAAAACCGAACCAGTACAGCATACAGATTTACAAATTTACTAAAAATTCATTACAATTAAAAGTAAAAATCAAGGTCAAAAACATCCTTGAGCTCGAAGATTCTATTGAAGGTCAAACATTGTCATTGTCCATCACCAACTCTTGCTTTTGGCCACTGCCATAGTCACAGTCAACGGGGAACTTGCTGTCAACCTCTCGCCTGTCATTCTCAACCCTTTTCAGCCATTAATTTAGTTGATTGTAGCTATTACAATCTTTAACTAAGGAAAAGGAAATTTAGGGTTCTTTTTTGTTGTTCTAATTTAGGGGTCCTTTGACTCATTTATATCAATTTGACTCTTTAATTGGTAGCAATTAGCATTATCAAGTATCAATGACCACTATGTGTCCTACATTAATTTCTGGTGATATTTACAATACTTGAGATCTAAGCCTCTTCGATGAATCGAATATTGATTATATATTTATGTGACTATTTAGATATTGAGTACGTAGGTAGTTGAAGTCTTATAGTACACCTTGTAGGCTTGTGATATGACTTTATTCCCATGAAGGCATGAACTTCTAATGCATCCCCTTTGCTATTGCAAAGTCAGAAGCCCATTTACTTTACATCTCCCTGCAATTCAAATAATGTCTAATTGGTACTGTTAGAGTATTAGTGTTAGTGCTGTCTAGTTAAAACCAGAGCATGTGTTCATTGTGTTGGTTCGGAAACTCTGCTTTCATGTGTGCAAGATATTATTATAACACAGTGATTGTCACCATCATCATAAATTCATAATGAAACTTAAAGTGGATTCATACTTGGGCATAGCTAGCTATAAATCCCGTATATCTTTGGAAATACATTAATGGAATAAATTTCTGGTTGAGGAACTTAAATGCAATTTCTTATATGTTTATTACCAACTTCCTCAATATGAAGGCATAATATGAGGGGACGAAGAATAAACCAAGACTTAGATTTGAGCAAGTCAAGAAGATATTTGGTTCAGTTAGATGTATATATATATATATATATATATATATATAATATTGGAAACTATAATAGTATGTTACATTCAAGGTATAATTAGTTCTCCAACAAAACCAATCTAGTTCATAAATTCCCCTTTATGGACTATTAATTAATCCTTATTAATGTCACTTAATAATTAAGTTAAATTGTTAAGATTCCTCTATTTACTAAGTTGCAAGTTTTGCTTTATAATCAAATTAAGGAAGAGTTTGGTATATGGTAATTTTAAATTCCCAACTATCATGGATACTAAGGCATCAAATATTTATGCAAAACATGCATGTTTAGTATGATAATTACAAATTATTCATAAATTCTCTATTAGAACGATAACATTTTTTTTAATGATTCTCAATTTCTCATATATATGGTCCTTAATTCACAATTAATTGTTTATTAACTTATTATTAATGTTAATATTATTGTTGGTAATTATTCAAAAAATCAGTTTTGTTTCTTGAATTAAAATGGTTGTTAATATTCTTGATGAGGGGAAGATAATAATTTCCTCCACTACATGTCCCTAGTTCAAGCGAATTCTAATATTTTTTCCACAATTGTGGAATTATCAGTAAATTAGAAAACTCATAAAGAAATTTATATGATCATATAGCTATGTCCCCTCATATTATTATTCCTTTAAGGGTGTATATTTTCTAATTTATACTTTCATGTGTAGACATTAAATATGGTTACTGGCACTCAAAGTGGAATGGAGAGTGCTCCAACTTCTCCATTGACCGGTGTTGCTCAAGATGATTATGCACTAGCAATGGAGGTTAAGACTTAAGTGAATGAACAGCCTAGCCCTGAACATGACAAAGCTGCACGTTGGGTAAGATCGAAAAGAAAATATATTAGACCTCCTTCTTTTATTTGGAACCATTTTACTAAGAATAATGAACTTGGGAGGGCTTCTTGTAATTATTATGGTAGATCATATGCATGCAATAGTATGACCCATGATACTTCTACCTTGAAATATCATTTAGAAGGGTGTGTAAAAAATCCACATAGAAAAGATAAGAAGCAAAAAACTCTTGGAGCGTTTAGAAAACCTAAGGGTGAAGGTGATTGAAAGGCATAAGTAGGAATTGTGGAGTTCAATCAAGAGGCTTTTAGGGCTATTCTGTGTAGAATGATCATCAAAAGTGAGTTTCCCTTCAAGTTTGTTGAGAATGATGGATTTAGAGACTTTGTAGGGGTTCCCCAACCTCAATTTCAAATCCCTTCCCGCACCACTGTAGCTAGGGATGTTATGGTTTTATTCACTAGTGAGAAAGAGAAGTTGAAGAACACCTTATCAAATGCATATCGGAGGGTCTATCTTACCACTAATACATAGACATCTATTCAAAATTTGAATCATATGTGTGTGATAGCCCATTACATAGATGCTGATTGGGAGTTACATAAGAAAATTGCCTTTTTCTCTTGCTGATGATTGTAAGGGTGACACAACAGGGAAGCAATTAGAGAGATCCATTAAAGATTGGTGTATTACACATATTGGCACTGTTACAGTTGATAATGCTAGCTCAAATAGTACTGCACTTTCTTATTTGATAAGGAGGATTAATGATATGGATGGCACATTGTTAAAGGGGCGATACATGCATTTAAGGTGTTGTGCACATATACTCAATCTTATTGTGAATGATGGACTAAAAGAAATAGATGCATTTATAAAAAAAAATTAGGGCTGCTTGTAAATTATGTTAGATCATCCCCTCAAAAAATGGCAATGTTTAGAAGAATGGCATATAAGGCAAAGATAATTAGTCAAGTAGGGATTTGCCTAGATGTGCCCACTAGGTGGAATTCAACATATTTAATGTTGGATGCATATGAAAAGTTTGAAAAAGTTTTTGCATGCCTTGAAAATGATGATGGGAATTATTGTAATTATTTTTGTTGCTGAGGGGGGCCTTCCAATGCAGAAGATTGGGGGAGGGCTTAACTTTTTACTCAGTTTTTGAAGGTTTTTTATTATGCAAATCTTTCATTTTCTGGATCTTTGCATGTCACTTCAAATCAGTTCTTTCAAACATTGATTGAAATTGCAAATAGTTTAGATGATTGGAGGACTAGTGATGATGCGATTTTGACGAATATGATAGAGAGAATGAAAGCCAAGTTTGATAAACATTGTGATGCTGATAATAGTATAAATTACCTTCTATTTGCGGCTGTGATCCTTGATCCTCAGTATAAGGTAAACTATTTGAAATTTTGTTTACCTAAGATTTATGGCAATGAGGTTGCGAAAGAAGTATTTCAAAAAGTAGAAAACTTACTGCAAGAGCTGTTTCAAACTTACAAGCTGTAGTTTCCTATTTCTCTTGATGTGGGTGAATCTACTTCTCTATCGGATTGTTCTTCACATAATGATGATCACGATAAAAAGAAAAATGCTAGAGATCAGTTTAAGTTGATAGTGATGGCAAATCGAACTAAAGTGAAGAAGAATGAATTAGACAAATACTTAGAGGATGATGTAAAAAGGTTTAACATTCTTAAGTGGTGGAATGGGAAGATGTTGAAGTATCACGTGCTATCTTGCATGGTTAGAGACATCTTGGCCATACCAGTATATATAGTGTCATTTGAGTCTGCTTTCAGCACTGATGGTCGAATTCTTGACCCATTTCGTAACTCACTTCACCCTACTACTGTGGAGGCTTTGATTTGTACACAAAATTTGTTGAAATCACCCAAAAATGTTATTGATCTTCGCAACCAAATGGATGAAATCCAATCTATTGAATTAGGTAGATTTCTTTCTTATGCATTTAGGATTGAAAACTTTAAATTATATAATTTAAATAATATAGCTGAAGCCTGACTTAGTTATTTTTTGTGTTGTTTTCCGTTTATTGTTAATTGTTGAACTAGATTTGTCAAATAAGACAAATCTAACTGCGACTTAAGTAGGGAAGCACTGAAGTAGGACAACATATAGATTGTTAGGGCCATCCATCAGAGATTCATGATCTCATAATGTCTTCATGTGTTGTAATTTAGTATGGCATTATCTCACTTTCTGTAAATGGATATGGATATTGAATATAATACAACCTTGTATTATTTCCTGTTTGGTTTATATTTTACAATTTGCAATTTTGCATGTTTCAAAAGGCTTTTGCTTTATTATTGACTTATTGATGTTCTTGACTTCTTGTGTTCATTTTATACTGTTTTAAAAGGCTTTTATTGTTTTTCATGTTTCAAAATTCAAATGATAAAACAATTTGTATTTTGTAGTCCACCAAATTAAATAGGAAGGTTCTTGGCAGAAGTAAGTATTAATTAACCAAGTAAGTTTTTGTAGGTAACTAATCAGGTGAGTAACTAGGTAAGTTAGTATTGTACTATTGTTGTTGATTTAATTGTACCTTCTTTACTATTTATATTTTATTGGTGGGTGTATCATGTTGTACAGCAGGCCTTACATATGGATATTATGGGGTAATTTTGTTATGCAAGGCCTTGAATAATTTAAGTCTCCCTTTTTACTGTGTAAATTCTTCTCTCACATGTTTCTTGCACATTGTCATTTCTTGATCACTTTCATTCTGCTGTCTTTACTGAAAATTTATTTTTCCCTTGTCAATTTAACATGTGATCTCTCACTGATTGTGACATTGGAACCTTGTGAGAAATAACTCAAGTGGATATCTTCCTTGTTCCATTTCTGCCATGGTTTCTCTCAATTATCTGTAAGTTTCTTTTCTAAGTATATGATATTATTTCATAACGTTCAATTTGGTTATATATTGGAGCCACTCTTATACTGTGTTTCTATGTGAGTTTCAGGAATATCAGCCATAATGTGCTCACCTTGTCAATTGGAGACAATTTTGCTAGTCTTGTTGTTGCCTTTAAGTCTCCTGGTACCCTGTATGATAATAAGATATCTTACATAGACAACTGATTTTTTTTTTCCTTTTATGATAATATAGTGCATGATGTTTGATTTGTTTTAGGTGTTGTATAGAAGAGATATGGCAGCTGAAACTTGAAAGGATGTCTCAGTCTCCAGAATCCTAATTATCTATCATTGGTATTTTTTCTTCCCCATTTCTAAATTTAACTTGAGTATTGCAGTCATTCTTAGATATAGAGCCTACCAAATTGAGAAGTTGGCAAAGAAATGCACCTTTATGGAAGTTGCCTATCTCATAAGAGACTAAGAGAGTATCTGCAAGAATTATCCGGCAAGTTTATGGGACTTCTTTGTGATATTGGTTATATATTATAAATAAATAAATAGCTAAACTGATGATTAAGTTAAGTAGAGATTTTATGTCAGTGAAGACATGTGCACCTTTGTGGGCATAGTGCCAATTAACCATAGTTCTGAATTATGTTAATTACATTGCTTGGCACTTGCTTCAATTTATGCATAGCATTAGCATGCATGTCTTTGAAGTTTAGCAACTCTCTCTGGCTTTTCAGTTTTCAGTGTATGGAAATTTGCCTTCTGAAAGTTAATTTGCACTTAGCTGACTTAGAGTTTGCTATATTTGAGACTGGGAGTTTGCTATATCCCATTCTTAATACTCAGATATAGTTTTATTTGGTCATTTCCCACTTTAAATTTTATGTGCATCAAACTTTGAATAAGGTAACTGAGTTAACCAAAATCGGTTATCTCCCCAATTTTTAACATCAACCAAACCGAGCTACCCCTTTGATTTGCACAATTAAATTAACAGTTAGGTTTATAATCGAACCTAATCGAACCATGCACACTCCTAATATTCATAAGACCAAAGCAAGACAAGGAAAGGTCGAATTGCTAAGGACAAGCCTAAGTACACTCTGGTAGCTCCCAATAAAGCTAAGGGATCAACTCGATGTCAACTCCCTCATCCTCCCTCTGCATCATCGTGATCCCAAGAGGCCCTTGAGATTGATTCACCCGTTCCCGCCCTGCTATGTTCTACTTCTCATTAAAGCTAGACTTGGTTGGATCGACATTAGTGATAGGTCTAAGTGGGCCAATCTTAAAACCCTTCTCCTTGGGACTGAAACCAACCTCTGTCCTTGCTGGGCTTTGATTAGCTGTACCACTTGTAGTTTGCTCCCTTCCTTTAGCCTTAGAAGCCATCGTGCGCTTTCCAGCCTGGGCTACTTCCTTTCCCTTTTCCCCTTTCTTAGTTTTTTGGGCCGAAGTTCCTCTGGATGATGCTAACCCAATATGAGCTAACATATGCTTACACGCCAGCTATACACCTTGCTCGTTTAACTCACTGTCATTAACGATCTCTACATCGTTATCTAATTGAGTATGAGGAATAGCCATTGACCCTTTTGTTGATGATGCTCCCTAGAATCACTCCCTTCCTCTATCTCCGCAATTGTTAAAAAGAAGTTGAATCAGCAACAAATTGAGCAAGGGAGGAATTGTCAAAGGCTTAAAGCCTATCTTTATGTTTCCCTTGAAACAAAGTAGTCTTGAATGAAATTCAAAGAATACACAGTTGTTCCTAGCAAATTTTGATACACTAATCAAATTCTTAATGATATTAAGAACATGTAACAAATGATTCAAAGACAACATATTGGCAGTGATTGGTGGTTTAAGAAAAGAATGACCAATATGTTTAATACTCAAACATACACCATTGCCCATATAATTCTCTCTTGTCTAGTAACTCTAATTTTATGATCATGAGATTTTTGAGATCACATGATTAGTTACTCCAGAATACCAGGATTGATTGAAGATACTTTTTGGTGTTATGGAGGAAGAATGAACAGCAAGCATAGATGAGATTCACATAGCTAGCATTGCAGCCACTTGTGCAGAATGTCTAGCATTGTAATTAGCTAACTGTCCAGAGAGTCTGACATTATAATTTTGTGCAAAAGAAGTAGGAATACTTTGATTATACCTATGAGGGCAATACCAGGCCATTTGACCATATTTTCCACACACTTGATATTGGGGTTTTTCATTCCTTCCTCTCCCCCTGCCTCTACCATTGAATCCTCCTCTTGAACTGGGAAATCCACTTGGATAATTTTATGAACCCCTGGCATAAGACTTATTATTAGTCTTCATAAGCATTGTTATTCTGATAACCATTACTACCTTGATAACCATTGAAATTTTTTTATGCAAAATTACGTAGGAGGTCTTCTTTTATCTCTAAACTGAGTTTGAGTGGCATAGTTAATAGAACTAGCATCTTCAATTCTTCAATGTTTCTCTAATCGATTCTCCTGAGCAATTAAAAGTTACCCTATTTCTTCCACAGTGTAAGCATTAGTTTTATATAAAACAGAAGTGACAAATGTATCGTAATCCTCAGACAAGCAATCAAAATATGGCTTCTCTGTGTTCTAATACAGTTATTGGATTTCCAAACAAAATTAATGCATCTGTGGTCTTCTTAATCTTGAGCAAGTAATCATTAACAGACATTGCACCTTTCTTCGTATCTTGTACTTGAGTTTTGAGTTGTTTAATCTTCGCCTTCGTCTGTGATGGAAAGAAAACGATATGCATGTTCACATCCAACCATTCTTGCGAGCATGTTCTCACTCAAGGAAGAAAGAATCCATGACACGATCAACTGATCCTGGTGCTCCCAATCCAAAAACTCTTGACTCAATATTCTAGATTAAGCATCTTCAACATAATTGAAATTGGTAGGGATAGATTGAGCTCGTTTAATGAATTTCTTTAAGTTGTGAGCTCTGATGGGGGCTAAAATCTGTTGACGCCATAGCGAGAAGTTGTTTTCTTCAAGCTTGACAAATATAAGGTGCGAGAAAGTGACTGGAGAAAACGTTTGAGCAGTAGTTGTAGAAATCAGTGAAGGCCTGTTCATGGCTAGAATCGTAGGTAGACTCCATTGAGAATGATTATGGCTCTGATACCATGAAAACCAAAGAGGAGAGAAGAAGAGAATGAGTAGAAAATGATCTCATCATGTGTAAAATTGTTTACAGAAGCATAAAAAGAAGAATTACGGGGAGACCTAGAGAGAGCATCCAACCTATGAACCTACTATAAATTGGTATGTATCTCTTATCAATTTGAATATTTAATAATGTATATATATGTACTTTAAAAATAAATATTATCTTCAATATGATTATATTTCAGATCTCTGGTAGTTATCTGATCATATTCAAATTTAAAAATTATTATTATAATAAAAACATATTTTATTCAATAGGTTATATTGTAAATATTTGTTATTATCTTATGCTCAAATGTAATAATGTAGAAAATTATGTGAAGCTTCTGTTTAAAAATTATCATTATAATAAAATATATATTTATTCAATATATTATATTTTAAATTCAAATTTAATAATATAAAAAGTTACGTGGAACTAATTAACGTGGAGATGCTTCAAGTCGATTTCACCATATGAGTCTATATGTATATATCTTAGATTAGATTAGATTAGATAAATATATGTGTATATTATGGATAGAGCTGTACATGGAATCACCTTGGGCATACAAAGTTTTGTCATATTCTTTGGGACAGATTATACCTAAGGTTCTGTCAAGATTACTTAATTAACAGTTCACACTTAATTAACATTCTTAGAATTCGCATGACACTACTATATATTATGTGTAATCTAAAATTAATAAAATAAAAAATTTTATAGTATTTCTTATTTTTCATATATACATCTTACTACTTTTAAAAAAAATAAAAATAGGTTAATTTTTTATATAATGATTATTATCAAACATTTAAACTTTTAAAGATGTATATAAAACATATAAATATAAATATAGATAAAGTCAATATTCTAAACAAGGTGCAGTGATTTTAAAGTTATCTTGAATGTAGGTGAAAGAAACCGCATTATTAAGCAAATAATTGGGCGGGATGCTGTAGTGACTAACAAATATCTGTCTCCATCAGCTAGAATCCCGAAGACTTCTATCATCTTCATTGAAGAGGAAAACAAAATAAAATTAGATGTTTGGTTAGTGGATTCATTTGTATGTAAGAACCAAAGAACAATATTTTGTTGAAAAAGCATTTAAAAGGTCACAAGCTCCTTTATCAGAAGCTTCTTTACATCAGTAATGCCTTTGCTTTTGGCATTTTTAAACTAAAGCGGGTTCTGCCCATCATCATTCCCTACCTTTCGGCATTTTTTGGCACGTAAAGTAATCATGCGTCTCTTCTTTATTATTATGCAATTATGCAAGCAGGATGCGCTACAGAGAACAGACTAGGATTGGTTATGGCGGCTTCTAATTTTTTATAAAAAAAATAAATATTTAAAAATTAAATAAATTGTCTTTTAATATCTATATTGTATTTTATCACCAAAAACAAAATGGTGCTATTTTAGAGAATAATTTCACATAAAATTTACTTTTTTATATAGTGTTATCAGGTATCATAATTGAAAATTTTAAACTATTGGAGAAATATAAATTTTACGAAAATTTTAGAATACAATATTTTTAAAAGTACTTAAATGATCAAATCATCCCTTGAAATTTTGATAAATTTTTATATAAAATAAAACATAAACTTTTGTATCTATATTTACTAAAAATATATATAATGAATAATTTTTTTTACAATATTTGGTCTAATTGATCATTCCATTTGAAAAATAGTTTACACTAAGGAGAAAATAAATTTTATAAGGTAATATTTTGGAATTACCAAAGAATAATTAACCTTAAAACTTCAATAAATTACTGTTCGATGCCTCTAAGGCTATCATAGTTCAAATTGATGCCTCATGAGATTTCTCTTTTTTATTTCAATGCCATTATAATTCACTATTTTTAAATTATTTGACATACTTAAAAATATATAAATTTTTGTATTGTTGTAGGATATAATATTTCTGGAAAAATATTTAAAAAAATTATAGGTGGAAGTAATATTTGTTCGAAAGCAAAAATAGTCAAAAGAGATAGACACCAATTAATTTGGAATATATATATAAGTTTATGGTCATGCTCAGCGGCGTTGGTTGTTTATGCAAAGGCTACATAAAGGTGGAATATATTTGTTATAAGTGTTTCTTTGTCTTTTTGTTAATGGCTGGTCCTCATCGGCTAAAACGATCAGATAAGATTACAACAATCATGTCATTCCCAATTAATACATGGTATTGTCGTTTATATGCAAGGCTACGTCATACCAATAGCATTAAAGCCAAAATTTAAGGATTCGTGTCCTAAATTTAATCTCAACTTGTGTATATGATTTCAGGACAAACAAATTAAATAATTAGATTACTCACGGGAGTTTGGAACTAGTCCTTTATTTAAAAAAAAAAAAGAATACAAATTTTATTTAAATCAAAGTCTCAAAAGACAAAATATATTATGGAATTTTTATATTTAATGTTAGAGAATGAACCTTTAATTATAATTTTTCGTCAAACCAGGACTTTAGGTAATAATTTACAAGTCAAGATTATTATAGGTATTTTCTTAATTAAAAATATATATTCCCACACTTATGATACTAGGTTCAGAATTTTCATAAGAAAAATAAGTACACTAAAGAAAAACAAAAAATAAATATATGATCAATTAAGAAAGGCTGAAGTTCCAAGTACGAAGAAACACACAGTACTCAAATAAGTAGAGAATCACACCTCCAACCAAAGGAAAATTAATGAATGTTTCATTCAAACAATATAGAATGCCTTTGAATAACTTTTAGGCTAAGTTATACATAGCTCCCTCTAATTATAGATCATGTGTAATTTATATATTGTACTAAAAAAACTCAATAATTCGTATCCTTAAACTTATGTTTTTGTACAATTAACACCTCTCGATAATAATTTTATTAAAAATTTGTGTAATTTACACAAAAAACTAACAAAATTTATAAATAAATTATTAACAGGAAGTATAAATTGCATGCAATCTATATTTAAAGAAAAACATGAGTAATTTTTACAAAAAACGAAATTTCTAAAGGAATTATTAACATAAGGTATAAATTGCACGAAAACCTATATTAAGGGGTCAATTGATGAGTTTTGGTACATTGTGGTAATTGTACACGAGTTATAATTACAAGAGGTTACGTGTAATTTAGCCTACATTTTAAGCTCTTGACCTAAGAAAAATCAATTTAATTGTATTTCTTTCGAATATTTAATCTTTTGTTTTCTATTTTGATAGCATATCTACCTCAGTCTCAGTTATGGAAAATTTTGGAGCGGCTTCATTAGAAAGAGAAAAAGAAATTTGTATACATAATTGGCGGCTGCAAATGATTTGGTAGAGATCAAGGATTTCAACAGTTTAACTTACGAAAACGGATCCAGGCCTTTTCAGCCTGAATCTTTTCTTAACTTTTCTTTCAATTTGAATCGTTCATTAAATTTTGGACGGTCACCATTAAATGCACGCAAGGTACGCGTACTTTGTCAAACAAATCTTGACTGTTCAAAATTAAAAAGAATAGCTCAGATGAAAAATATCTCAGCATTTTCTCTAAGATAGCTTATTCCCAGTGTTTTTTAACCATTTATTTTAAAATAGCTTATTATATAAGCAAGCTTTCCACTTACTTTTGTAAGCTTCAAATCATATATAACTAATGAAAATTTAAAATGCAACCCATGTTGATTTGTCTAAATTCTTTTTTAAGCCTCTCTAAATCATGATTAACAAAGTATAGGCTTTCACAATTTATATCGAGAATAAGTCAAAAAAAGTGATTAGCTAAGTTGATATGTTGTAGTCTAAACTTTCTAAATATATAAATTTTTTATCTCATTTTTAATATTTCTTAATTTATTCCTTCTGTAATCTCGTCAAATTGCATTGATTTAGAACTCAAAGGGTTATCCTAATTATGAAAGCAAGCATGCAATATGTGGTTAGGTACATAGTCACATATTCAAATATAGGGAGGTGAATTAGTTGATGTTTATGTAAGTTGACACAACCTGCCTACAATACCAAAAGAAATATATATTGTGTTACCTAGCAAAACTGCTATATGTAGATTAATAGAATATACGTGTATCCAATATGTTGGATAAAACGCTTACTATTAGACTAAAAATTATAGTTGTTACTACTTAGCGTACAACTTTTTCTTCTTAATTGTACCAACCCAAGCTCTATTTTTTACTATGACTCAACTCACACTAGGCTTATGCTAACGGAAATTGCTGCCACCCCTGACCAATAATCTCCCCCTCAACAATTGGTATTACAGGAAATAGAACACGTAATCTTGACTTTGATACAAATTGTTTGATCGAACACTTACCACTGGAGTAAAAGTTATAGCTATTAGTCATAGCGTAACTTTTTCTATTTAACCATATTAGCCTACCACTGTGTCATGTTTCGACTGTGATTCAATCCACACTTATGTATTCGCCACAGGACAATTACTATCACACCTTGGCCAACACATTAATTGATATGTTAGTAAAAGAGATCATGTTAACAATTTAACTAAGGAAACTCCATTTGATTGAGTTGACGAGAAAGAACTAAATTGGTGAATAATAAGTAAAGTGCATTGTTACTTGTACAAGTTAATTTTATTCATAAATTTTGCATAAACTATTGAGATGACTTCATTTGATTTTGAAACAAAAAAAAAAATTAAGAATATATGAATTCAAATGTAGTCATTTCACTAGTTTGTACACGAAAAATAAAATTTGTATAAATACCATTAGTCGGAGTATAATGGAGAGAAGAATTAAAAATGAGGGACCACATTTAGTCTTAATTTTATTGGGACCATTCCTCCACTTTGTGCAAGGGATTGAATATAAGCTTTTCTAGAGTCTTTGGATGGGAAGAAGAATATGGACTCTAGCTGGGGAAACTAATTGTGAGAGAGAAGTCTCTCGATCGGATTCAACAGATAAAAGTGTGCTCATAAAGTAGAATAAATCTACTTGCACACCATTTTTAAGGTATGGAAAGATGCAAAAGAAAATTTTGAAAAAAAAAAAGAAAGATATGGCAAAAATGTATATTGTTCTGTTTTGGGTGAAATAATGAATTCATTAAAAACAAGCCTGAATTTGCTAAAAAAAAGGGTATATTATATTAGTGGTTACTATGGCGGGCAAACCTTTTTCATACAAAAAATTTATGAAATAAAAGGTAATTAAGCAGTTTCAAATACATGTAATTATGTAAATTATTGTATATTGGCTTAATTAAAGCAAATAAGTATTGAGTTAGGAGTAACAGTGATAATTTGATCTTGAATTATTCGAAATGTTTGTGGTAGGCAGCAAGAATCAAATTCTTTCTGCAACCTTTAAAAATGATGTCTGCTATATTTGAATATATATGTTTTTTTTTAACTCCAGCAAGCTTTGTGATTTTCTGAAAGGTACATTATAATTGACCATTAACATATATAGCATAGCACTTCAGCGTTTCTCTAAAATAAACCATAGTTGAAAACTTATAAGAGCCATGGGCCCATGATCACAAGGGGACAATAATTGACTCTTTTTTACCATCACACTTTACACGTGTGAAGAAAAATGGTTCATAAATTTCCATATCAAGTCCTGCATTCCTTACATGATGGAACATGCATTTACATTATCGTCACTGAAAAGGGACATGAAGTTCTCTTCCGAAGCATTCGAAGTCCCTGGAAACGCTTGTACAACGTTCCGGACATAGCCGGCCGGAGCCCTTTTGTCATAGACTCCGGAGACATAAGGAAAGTGCACCAAATGTTGTGGAACATATGGCCAAAATTCGGCTCTCTTTTTTCCAGTTCTCCTAATCCTTTTCAAGACCTTGTTTGGATCAACATAACCAGTAACAGTCACCCGGCTCTGCTTTCTGTTCACCTCCACAGATTTCACTCCTACAAAAAATTTATATTTTGAAGAATCAAAATATTAGGTTAGAGATGAGAACTTAAAGAAAAACGTTATCGGTTTCAGAAAATGAACACTTCTCTAAATTTATTAGTGGGTTTGGTAGGTTATTTTATATTTCCAATTTTTTTTTTTAGATTTTCTTATAAAATAATGCTGTATAGCAATTAACAATCATTATAGATTAAGAGGATATACATGTATACTTGGTCAAACAGAGGATGTCAATTTTGTAGACTCGTGGTTTGCAAAAGAAGTACAATTAAATAAAGTCAAAAGAAAACAAATTAAGGAAGATTTACATTCGGATATAGTAGAAATGTTCCAGCAGGTATATAATATATATCCCAAGTTTGTGCTTAACTGAAGGAAATAGAAAAATGAAAAGACACAATGATGTTATGAGAAATAAACTCAAACTTTTCTTTCTTTTTTGTTTTAAATTTTAAATTTCATAAATGAATTAATGTCCTTTTTCCGTTTATGATTAAACATCTATGTCTTGTCATAGAACTCATTCAGAAGAACAAACTAGGCCTTGATGAAGAAGTAAAGGGACGCCAACAACAGAAAAAAGGGAGAGACGAGAGTTAGGTGTTGAGCTCTGGTACTGGGACCTTTCATGGAAGTCACTGCATGTCTGACTCTTCGTTCACAGCCATCGCAGTCCATTTTGACTTTGATTTCAACTGTCTGAAAAAAAAAGAAGAAATAAAATAAGAAAGACCAACCAATTTCTGGAAGGATATATATAATGGAATGAAACTACAATAATAACGAAACTAGAGAAACAAAAGAAATCCCACTGATATTTTCTCTCTCTCTCTTTAGGACAAGGAATGAGCTCGGGGAACAAAGTGTAAAAGTGCTGGGTTTTGGAAAGAACAGATGTAGAACAAGAAAAGGGTTTTGTTGATTGAGTTATAATGAGTACCTGCATTGGCTTGCGCCTGGCCTTTGTGCTGGTTACAGTACAAAAGTTGGAGAGGTAATCAAGTGCACCCATATTGCTTCTCTTTTGCAGAAAGCAAAGGCAGAGAGAGAGAGAGAGAGAGAAAGACAGACTCAGATTAGACATCAGAGTGTGGTGTGCTTATATAGGCAGCTCAAAAAGATTCAATGGGAGGGTGTATGAGCAAAAGCAGTGTGTATAAAATAAGTTAATAATAATATCATGAAGCAAAAATTGCATTTTTTTTGGGCAAAAACGGTTGAATGAGACATGTAATTATCTAGAAATTTAGATAGATATAATTTATAAAAAATAAAAAAATTAAAGCCAATTATAAATAGATAAGTTGAAGGTAAATTACAATGGGTTATATTGAGAAATATATCTAAAATATTTATCTATATTAGTTTAATGTATTAATTTTTTTAAATCACGTATACCCAAATATTTCAACATCTAATATACCCGCTAAAGCAAGGTATGTGGTTGCATATAATTAATAAGAATGGGTAGCACTGCTGTGAACGTAACATTGGGCTATTGGTGCTTATTCTTTAACTATATATAAATATAAAATTTTAAAAAGCGATTTTATGTTTTTATTTTATTTTAGTTCAATGAGTATGTCTTGGTTTTCAATAATTCACTAATAAAATATATCTTAAAAGTATTTCCATTGTCTGATTCTATCCATGCTTAAAATACTAGAATGAATGGTCCAATTTCACTAAAAAAGAAATTAAAGAATTATAATTGGTACAAGACTTATTTAAAAGAAAAAGAGAAAATAATTTAACTAAGATTGCAATTAAATGCATGCATCCAGTTATTTATGTAGAATTACCCCTATGTAGAATTATTCCTATATTGCTCAATGAATTAAGATCATCTAAAAAATTCATTATTCGGATTTAACTAAATACAAATACTTTGACTTTATAAATAATTTGAAATTATTTAATAGCTTTTTCCTGAGAATATTATGATTCTAATTGACTCTTTTATATTTGTTTAATAAAATAATGTTATTTTTATAATTCTTAATTTTACAAGTATTTTTTATCTATTTAGATTACTTCACTTTTTAAAATTTTTTTCTTCCAACTTAAACAATTGCTAATTTAAACAATTTATATAATTTGTAAACATAAAAGTTGTACCATTATCCATATAGAAAAAAATGTGCTATTATAGTGTTCCTCTTGAAAAAACATGTGTGGCATTTTACAGGGTTTGAGAAAATTAGGTAGTTCGAGAAAAAAAAAAAAACTTAATTTTAGCACTAGAAAAATACATAGAGACTATAGAGTAATCCTCATCCAATAAAGTTATTGAACTTTCTAAGTATATATATATTAAATTGAGACTTTTCTTTCTGAAAATTTATTCTAATAATACGGTAGTTTCATATTATTTTCATAATGTATCATGTAGCATTTTTTTTTTTTTATGATAAAACATTGCGTAACTAGTACAGTAATACCCTACAATTACTAATAGGGGTACTTTTATGTTAGTGACAGCACTGACATTAACTGATTACTTTCACGTGGATGTGTGACAGTTTTAATAGGAATAAATCAAATTTCCTCTATCTTATCTGTTCAGGCCAGCAACACTTTGCTATATGAGTCACTAGTCTCTCTTTCTCTTCAACCTTCTAAAAAAATATGTATACCCATAAAAGCGAATGAGTATTAAAGCTTATACAACAATTTTAAGATAAACTATGCATAAATATTAAATTGACTCTATATAAATTTAGCCAAAAAAAATTTAAATAAAAACTTTTAATAGATAACACTCATCATTACAATCATACAACTGCATCAGAGTTTATATAAGTTATCGTGCTCAATTTGTTTTTGAAATTAAAAAA
>JASKGM010000011.1:7958448-7968919 GCA_034509205.1 Ceratonia siliqua | reverse complement strand
TAGCTTCTGAACCAAACATGAAAATATCTATCATTCTCAGAAATTTACAAGACCAACCAAACACAATTTTTACATTCCTGGGAATAAGGCTCCCAGGAACCATGACTCCTAGGAATCATGTTTCCTGGGAGAAAAAAATTTTCTCTGTACCAAACGCCCCCAAAGAGGAAAACTGGCGAAATTTACTTCATCAACCACTTGGGCCATCGGCCCAGTCTACCTCGCAAAAAGCTCGGGCTGGAATATATTATGACGCACGTACCGGCCCACAATCTCCATAATAATTTTTTTTAAAAATTTATTTAGACTATAATATAATGTATTTGGGGTACAGACTAATGCAACAAATTAGTTATTGTTTTTCTTATATTACCCCTTCGAAGCTTTTTATTTTTTAATGATAGTGAGTAGTTAAAATTTAATTATTTTTATTTAAAAAATGAATTAACTTATATATTAGTGCATATTAAGATATTATACGGCTCTACAAAGTTTAGCCTCTTTCAAAAATATAATTTTGATTAAAAAAAAAAGATGGATAGTTATTTGAAGATTTCCCACCTATTCTACGTGCATACACTCTTCCTTTTTAGCATACGTGTAATTAATAGGCAGTTACTCAAATTTAAAATAAAACATAACAAAGCTTAATTAGATTTTATAATTATTATTATAGTGTGATGAAAGGATTTTTGTATGGGGAAGCTTGCACAGTCGTTGATTACCCAATTCATTGGACTAGTTGGATATCTATAAGCAAAAATTTTTTTATATAATTTTGAAATAATATTAAAATAAAAAAGTAAGATGAGCTAATATCCAACCTTAAATATACAAATGTAAGAAATTTTCATATACAAGAAGTTAAACTTTTTCATCATTAGGGGTTGGGTCCAAGCTCAATAAATTTTTAATTGATGGGCTTAAACTTGGGTTTGAGTTTATCTTAATTTAGATTGATCTGTTAAGTATTGATCCAAGATCATTTGTAAAATTTAAGTTTAACTTATGTTTATTTATATATAAAAAAAATTGTAAAGTTTAGAAAAAACAAACTTGAGTCAATTTGATAATTTTATAAATAACTAATATTTTTCATCTAAAAAATATAAAATCAATTTAAAATTATTTTTATAGGTAAGGGCATTTTTTTTCAAATAGTTATATTTTTTTATCATATTTAATTTGATAGAAAAATTAAATTTATATAATAAAAAAGAGGCATAAAAGAAAATACAAAAAAAATAAATAAATATAGTATAAATTTAAAGAATAAATAAATAAATAAATTACGTTATTGGACTATGGAGACTCAAATCTAACTTGGCCTAAAGTTATATAGTCTAATGATCGAACTTAAATATGAACATCAGGTCCAGCTCTAGTCATAACACAATGAGAGAATACGGAAGTGACAATTTTGGACAGTAAACCATACGCCGTGTTTCACATTAAAATCGTTTCTGTATGCACTGATGTAATACACGTACGTTATTCATTTTTCATAAGGAATGGACATACAACAAAGTCAGAAAATAATGAAACCATTAAGATATTTTGTAATTACCAAAGATTAGCTGCTGACTGCTGTCGGCAGTTCTCTCTAATAGCTGCAGCAAGACTGCGAAACTGTACATAACTCTTGAATTTACTACTGCACAACTGTACATATGGCTCTATAAAAGTTTCTATAAAATAAGTTTAAGCAAAACCACCTAAACTAATATGAAACCATCAGTGCAGTTGTCTAAAGAAAGCGTAAGTTGTACAACATAAATAAATTCTATCGGCCAAGACTTCTCATCAATTGTGATTAGAAAAACGTTAGTTAAATCAAGAGATTCATAACTAACTTATCCATCATTTTACATTCTAGGATCCAAGCCATACAACTGTATGCATTGGAGATGCGTGCTGTAAAAAATTTGAAGCAGCATAGGCAGGCTACAAAATTTATGCCGCAAAAAATTCTATTCTATCCAAAATTTATGCCCCATGGACCACTTCCAAGTCAAAGTTTATCTGATGTCATTTCCACCTCATCAACTTCTTCCCTGAAACATTTTTTGGAATTGTATTCTTGGTATAATGAGAATGGAGCACAGCAGGAAGAAATGTCAATTCCAGCTACCTCCATAGCATTGCAGACCCATTCAGGAACATCACCTTTCGGGAACTGCAGTATGAAGATAAGGGGAGATTTAATAGCTACATAGCCAATATTTAACTAGATTCACCAATTAAGGTGTTAATGTAATGAAATTAGAAAATGATTTCCAACACAGGAAATCATAAACGTGATATGAAGGAAATCAACCATATTCTTTTGAGAAAGAGGAGATAGCTAGAATAGGCCTGAAAGGCCAAGTCTGGGCAGAACTTCTACAGCTAAGATATAGACTACGCTTGAACCAGCTCCACCTGGCCTTCTGTGGCTGCCAGGCTTAGTCTGGCGCCACAAGGCCTGACAGCCACAAAAGAATTACCCCTAAAGCAGCTCAGTACTTGCCTGTCCAGGAAACTCTACCCTCATTATACCATCTGCTATCAATAAAGAGTGCAAGGTCTTGACTCTTGACTTATAATGTAGTAGGAGACCAAGGAAGCAAGAAGGGGAAGGTGACTGAAATGGTCCCATTCAACTCAACATACTAATGTATGAAAAATACAAGAAAATAAAAGTACACAAGCAGGGCGAAACTGAGAGAGAGATAGGAATAAACAACCAGTTATTTCTTAGCAATACAGGGACAAGAAGACAAACAGATAAACATGTCTGCTCATGGAGTTAGAGTCTGTTTGCTCCATATGCATAATAAATGGACATGTACATATTAGGCAGAGAAGAATTGTAAATGGGAAAATTCAGTATTAAGTACCATTTTATGTAGAAAGTCACATACAAACCTACAAAAAGCAAAAAAGTGAAACTGTCATTGCCATATAGAAAAGGGATGAATTTGTTGAGAAGGAAAGACTAATCAAATCAGAATATTGAGATGGAAAGAAGGAAAAGAATAATTATATACAAATGGTAGACATACTGTGGGAACCTTCCCTCGATTATTGATGAGTGTAGATCCCTACTAAGCTGCAAATTTCAAAAGGACCTTGACTTTAAACACACATGAATACAAAAGATCATAAATTTAAAATAAAAATCCCTTTCGCATCATGGTGTTTTACCTGCATAATGTAAAATAAATTATGATATGACAGAAGCTGAGACCCCATAGCATCTTTTGTCACAAGGCAATGGATGTAAGCTCTGGTATAGTTCTTGCAAACCTATAGTAGAAAAAGTAAACTGAAAAACATATGTTTTACAAAGCCTTATCAAACAAATAAGTGTCCTCTTACAAGTTACAAGCATACCATGCAATGGCAGGTAGGATCAATTGGACGAGCATCATCAGCCATTGCTCTGTGTTTTAGTTTCAGTACTCCCTGCAAAAGTACTAAAGTCAAATAAGTTCCACAATATATGGAGAAGGGAAAACATTATTTATAGTAAAAGTGGATTGGGCATTTTTTGTTTGATAAACACAAATTTCATCAAAAGGAGACGTGAAAGGGGCACATCAAGAACATTGCATAACAAAAATTCCAGAAAAGGGTAAGATGATAAAGAAATTATTCTGTCCCCCATCCCCCCCCCCCCCCTGCGGTCGGTCTTTAATAAGTAATATTATTATTATAATATTCTGAGGGGATGTAACACTTGAATAACCAATCACCTGCAGTTGTAAGAAATTTCTATACTTTCAAGTTTCATAAAAACATACAAGCATGAAATCTTACCAAACAAGTTAGTACATACTATACTAAGTACAGCCTTTTTGCATATAGAAATTCAAAAGTTTTGGAACATTACAAACTATCAATTAAAGGGACAAAAACGTATCACCTCAGGAACAAGAGCAGTGCCAAAACGTGCTGTTCGGGTAGGATAAACACAGTCATACAGGTCAGCACCCAAGGCACTACAAACAACTATATCAAGTGGATAACCAACTCCCTGAAAGAAGTCCAAGAAAATATCACGATGTTAAATTGAGACAAACTGACAAGTGATTGCTATGGTTAAATTCATTCCGACCATAACATATCGTGGTTTATCCTCTGGCAAAGCAGCAGTGCACTGAGCAACAACACGCCAAAATGAATCTTTGTTTTCACCACCCGAAAGACCACCAATAGCATAACTGTGATGAAAAGCAAAAAAAAATATTTAGCTCCTTAACTCTACTGAAAATCTGCTAGCTCCAAGGCTGTGCTGTGCATGTGTTGTGTCTATTCATACAAGTTGGTGTAATGATGAGCTATATTTTTGACAAGTCAGAACAAAAAGTCACATACTTTACTGGAAAACAGAGCCAGATGCAAGAACAAATATCCAAAACATGGGAGGCAATGTGATCAACAGGAAATTCACACTTTCCAGGGCAGATTCTGAAGGATAGTTTTAAAATACTTTGTTCTAATTTTACAAAGTATTTTTAGACTAATTTCTGTCATTTTTTCTTCACTCTTCTAACAGAAAGAAAAAAGTCCTCAATATATATTTGGTTTCTGAATATTACTAACTGTGGGATACATTAAATAATGCAATTTAATCACATGGAAAAATCATCGAGCTTTTTTTTCTTTCACGGAAAGAATGCAGTTTATCCTCTGCATAGATGGTACCATAAATCACTTGAAACTGGTTATCAAGCCACTAAACTACATAAAACATTGGACATAGCTCCAAGTTTGAAACAAAAAATAGTTATTTACATGGTGGAATGAATTTACACATACCCAGGCAAATTGCGATCCACCAAGCCTCTGACACATATATCCCTGATTACATTATATCACAACTTATAAGCAGAACATAATAGCCATATCGATAAAAAAAAGTAGGAAATTCAAAACAAAATTATATAAAAAAAAAAAGCAAAAATGTTCTAGTTTGTGCTGGAATTCACCTCAACACAGGATCTAAACCACCTTGTACTATACCAAACAAGTTCTGCTCATTCGGTCTCTTGTGAGCTGTTCGTAGAAGGCAATAAGAATTAATATTCAGTTTGCAAAAGCAAGATTACTGGGGAAGAAGCTGAAAAGTTATCTATAAGAAATCCTAGGAAAAAGACTAAATTCAACTTTGGAACAGGAAGCAAAGTAATTTATAATTTTATATACACTACTGACATTTCACTTCCATTTTATTGGTGGGCATTACAGGCCATCCCTGACTGTAATTTTATATATGATAACAGAAAGGCATAATACACCACCCGCTGAAGGAACTTTTACACCAAGTGGTAAAAATATTGAGTTTCCAATCACTTTTCCCTACTCTCAATACAAACGCCTAGGGGGAAAAAATAGAACTTTCTCTGCCAGTACATAAGTACCTACTTCACATATTTACTATTTTCAGATCCTTGATTGGTATTTTTTAACCTTTCTTTTCTCTTCCGCATGGACTGAATATGCTAACTGCTGGCTAAAAGAAACTTAGTAATGGCTAACTGTAGGAACTTGCCCTTCTAGTGTCCTTGTACAATTTCCTCTTCTATAAAAATATTGTATACTAAGAAATATTGGGGCAGAAAGTGCATTGCTATAATAAGGCTATGGCCTTCATTTTGAGGAAAGAAATGAAATTTAGCAAGTGCCATATACAACCTGTTGAGGTATGGGCCCCAGTATCCACGTTATTGTGGATTTGTCTCCGCGTTGGGGACAGCTCCCTAGGATCGAACCCTTACCAATTTGATGGTGGAAGATCACTTTAATGGTACCAGGATCTCCTACCATCAAATTGGTAAGGGTTCGATCCTGGAGAGCTGCTCCCAACGCAGGGACAAATCTACAATAGCGTGAATGCTGGGGCCCATACCTCAACAAAAATGCCGGCTTTTGGGGGGAACTTTATGTTGAGGATTGGGTCCCCCGCATCCACACTATTGTGAATTTGTCCCCCGTTGGTGGGGGCGGCTCCCTAGGAATCAAACCCCTTACTTGGAGTCAGGTTCCCTTTACAAAGAGCATTTTTGAAATTTCAGCCCAAAGGCATTTTGGGCAGTCTGGTTTTCGCCCAGAAGATGGATTTGCAGATATGGTTTATTGGGAGCTCTTAGCTCAGGTTGACTACACTCACAATAAGGGAAGAGAAAATTGGAAGTTAAACGCAAATTAAAGCAAGTCAAGATTGCACCACAACTCGGCATGCTTTAAATGATATTTCTGAAAATATGTTGTCGAACAAAATGAGGAAATAGTTTCTTTTCAGCATATGTATATGTAATAAAATTATAGTGATGAGTGAAAGAGAAAAAAAGAATATCTACATGTCATTTTCTTAGGTACAGTGTCAGAACCATTCAAGAGTCAACTGTTGCTTTAATCAATCTTTGCTTTACAAGTATTCCATACCCTGATATAATCAAAGCCCTAAATCATTGAGTTTCTAATTTCAAACTTCATTCTTAAGTTATATCAAGTCATTTAAATAAGCAAAATATGCTACTTGTTACATACAGTGCCAACTGGTGACTGGTCTAAGAGCTGCCAACCTACATAACACTGGCACCATAGCTGATGCACCAAACTTCTCCAATATCCAGTTATTTATGCAGTTGTAGGGTCACTGCAACCGAAAGAGATTTACGTGCATTGAACATCACCAGAGACATGAATGCTACTGTTTACTAACGTATTTACCTGCTATACATCTGTCTATCCATCTAAGTGTTCGATACATGGCTTCCTCTATTCGTGGGCCAGTAATGGTGGTCCTTACAACATCATCAAGAGCCATAATGATATCTGCTCCAATTCTATTCTGCAGAGTTCATATATATATATATATGAAAGCACATGAATTTGGGGTGCATTAGATCTTATATTTTTTTTGGGTAAAAAATGAGTTATTTAACTGATGAATTCAAACATTTCAAACTTCCATTAAATTCTTTCTTGCTGTTTGCAAGATTTAAGCTCTGGCAATGAAGCATATCCACAGGATACTAGCATTTGAAAGGGCTGATGATCAGGGGCTCAGAGTCCGGTGGTCAAATTAAACAATATCTTCTTTGTAAAACCAAAAAAAAAGGAGGGAAAATGCTGTTTGCCGTAGAAAAGTATTGTATTTAGTCCAAGCTTTTGTTAAAACTTATTACAGTTCCGAACATTTGCAGGTAATTGCATAGAGTGCTCATCCATGTTTGAAGAGAATATGCATTTTAAAATTAAAATCATGAGGAAATCAAGGGTATAGCTTTGCAACCAAATGTTTCTCAACAATCAACTTCCACATCTCAAACAAGCATGCTATGAATATTTATCAATTGCAAGTAGAAAGAAAATATATAAATATAATAAACACAATTCATAGAGACTAAAAACATTTAATCATATTCCAAAGTCAGTACTGAGTACTACAGGCCGTCATGCATTGTCACTTGAACCTCTATTCTATAGATTAATGGTGAAAAGGTTTCTTTTTGAAAGGAAGCAAAGTATTCCTCTCAGTTAGGAATAAGGAAAAAAATGCAATAAGGAACAGAAATTCCAAATAAATGAAAGTTTCAAAGAAAGAGCATATCTCTCAGTTAGGAAATAATGTATTGAAAATAACTTCTATTTAAAAAAAAAAATACTCTTTTTACTTGAAGTCAACTACAATATGCAGACTCCTATACATTTCAGATAGAATATTTATAAACATGATGCAAAAGAAAGCACCCAGGAGAAAAGTAAAAGAGAGCAAGGAAAAATATCAATATGCGTACTTGGATTTGAATAGATTCCTCAGGTGTTAGGAGCATTGGCTTTCCATCAACTGGTGACTGAAGTTATAAAAAAAACTTCTTTAGATACAAATAACAACAGAATGGCAGTGCACTTCACGATCATAGATCACATATAAGTTTAAGAGAGAGAGAGAGAGAGAGATATCCAAATACAATAGAAACTGCCAGAGTAGAATTCCTGCAATGGAGTATTTACACTTACAAGAGGGGCAATTTTAGATTCAAGATCAGTTGAAACCACAATATATTTCCAGTTATTGTGTATTAGATGGAGCATGATGACATAAATTATCAAGAAAAGTTTCTGCCTTTGCATCTTTTAAGGAATAGGTTGTTTTCTTGCCCTTTTTATGGTGTTCAACCAACGGTTACTTTAAGGAGTTTCGTTGTCTAATATGTTGAAGGGCGTGGAGCGCCTCATTTTGTTATGCATTTCTTTTTATGAAACTGAAGACCCATTTAAACCTTATCTATATCTTGAAACTCAAATATACCTGAAAGGTCACACCTTTTTCTGTGATATCGGCAAGATGCAATAGTGATACCTAGAACATCAGAAAAATGGATTTTTAAGATATATATATATATTTTGAACCTGATATAAAAGAAAATTAAGAAAAAATTTAATTATTGAAACAAGGATCCCTGAACAATATAATAAACAAATATATAATATAAGTTAACTTCACATGACAAATATAATATCATTTTGATCATCATGCCTATTACCACGGCCTTAAGCTTCATTTTTCTGGCTCATAATCTTAGTTACTTTCAATAGTCCTTTCTTTTCTCATAATGAGGCTAACATGGTTCTTCATTCTACGTGTTTAAACAATATATGACCTTTTTGTAATGAAAAACACAGAAGAACTCTAATAACAAAAAAAGAAACAAAGAAAAGATACACAGAACAAAACAGGACAGTATATTTCTGTTGTATTCTCACTCAGATCCCTAGCCTGTAACAAATGAATTATCTTAAACGCTCCCCTTTCCTTGTCATATTGTATCTTTTATTTACTATATTAATGACAAACATAAGGAAATTATTCTTTTCTTATTTTAAATTTTTGGCATATGCTGTGTGGCATGACCAAGTGTCATCGAGTATAAATAGCATGCCAAAGTATTTGCAGAACGAAAGATAATAGCAGAATTGCTAGACTGCTTCAAATCACAATAGTATATGCAATAGCAATGAAAATAACACTGATCAGGGACATCAAATATGCATAAATAACCATTTGAAAGCCACCAGAGTCCGTAAGCAGAGCCCGTGGCCAGTTCATAAATTTGTGAAGACCTCCCACTTCATCAAGAAGCTCAGAAGTAGGTCGAAGAGCCAAGTGGTATGTATTTCCAAGTATTATTTGGCAACCAATCTCCTCGAGCTGGTTTGTTGTCAGTCCTTTGATTGTTCCTAATCATTTAAAAAAAACCTTATAAATACAGTAAAATTGCAGCATATCCTATATAACAAAACTAAGTGATCAATAGTTGAGTATTCTTTGGACAAGCAACAATCAATGCCCACAAGACAAATTGTGTGAAAGTTAAAGCATGTCTTCTGTTATTTGCTCTTCGATGAAATTAAAGGTGTTTACTGTTGCAGAATCAGCTAAATTGATGCCAACAGTTTGGTGAGAAATAGAAACAAGTTGGGGATCTACTTGAAAAGAGAACTTTATTCTCTTATATATTAAAGTTTTAAACAGGAAAAAGAAACATACTTGAAAGATTGCATTTGCAGCAGCTACCCTAATCAGAAGGAAATGAGTTGAACTCTAAAGTCTAACCTTGTGTACCCACTGGCATAAATAAAGGCGTTTGGCACACGTAGTGAGGGAGTGTTAATCTAGCTGCACGAGCACGGTTGAACCTGCCAAGAACCTAAGATAGGAAACAGCAGAGTTTTTAAGAGAATTACTGATTTACATTCATGTGATGAACAAAATTCATGCATTGACATGACAAACACGTGGACACGCTCTTGAACGCGGGCACACAAATAATAATGATAATAATAATAATATTAAATCAATTAATAAAGCGATTTCAGACATTATAATAAATAACCATGAGCTAATGAATCATATACAGGATTGCTGTTTTTATAGTGAATAGAAATAAATAAAAAAATTTATGGCACTGGAATTTAAAGCCTAACCTCAAAACGAAGCGCCATTAAATTATATGGTCGTTGACTATAAGTCGGAGCAGAGACCAGAATATCCTGAGATGTGAAACAGGACCTGAATATGAAGTTGCTGAGAAGAGAAGCAGAGGATGTAACGCGCGTTGAATGAGCTAACATGAAATTTTGAAGTACCTCAACAGCGGCGGCTGTGTGTGCCGGCCGGCCCTTCTCTGGTGTTAGGCTGTTAGCGCATATTAGCAGCTAGCCCGCCTATCTTGGAATTGAATTTTCTTATCTTACCCCTTTCTCATGGGTCGGGTTGGCAGCTATATGGGCCGACGACTCCACTTATTATCCACATTCATTGTGTGTTTTTTACATGCCATCCATGTATGCCTTTTAGTTGTTGATAGCTATTGTATGTCTTAAATTTTATAAGACATCCTATGTCTAAGAGTAATTAAACGAAAGTATTTCTAAATCAAAATTTTTAAATAATAAAATTTGAAACTTTCTTAAATAA
>JASKGM010000011.1:7941999-7955259 GCA_034509205.1 Ceratonia siliqua | reverse complement strand
TTCACATTGTTTCACTAGTTTATAGAATTTGAAAACATTACGGAAACACTAATACTATTTGGCCCAAAAAAATTATGGGTCTGTTTGGAACGATTTTTGTTTTATTATTTTTTAAAATAGTTTTTGAAAACAATTCTAAAAAAATTTTTATAGAATAAAAAAATAAAAAACTTGTTTGAGTAAAAATATTTTTCATTAGTTATTTTTCGTGTTTTTTAGAAAACAAATAACGAAAATAAGATAAAATATAAAAAAATAATTTTCGTTTTTTAGTTTTTTAATCGTTATTTTTGAAAAATAATTTTTAAAAATAACTTATAAACACAGTATTCAAACAAAATTTTTTATTTTTATAAAATAAAAAAATAAAAAAATAATTTTTAAAATGCGTTTGGCTATGATATTGGTAAAATATAGAAAGATTTTAATATAATTAGCAACTGACTGATTTTGTTAAGTTGGACAAAATTGAAAATGGAGCACTGCCAGTCTGCCACATGTTGTAGAATTTTTTCACAAGAAAAATTCGTCAATTTGTCAAAACTGTACTTCACTCTCCAATCTCGATCCAAGTTCCCCATGTCCCGTTAACTAGACAAACACCACACCGATTTACGCAAACGTAGGTTGAGGAGCCAGAGCCTCTCCACCAGCAAAATGACATGCTAATTCTCAAATCTTCAACCGAAGGAAATAATGAATTTGTGAACGGAGGCACTCCATTCCACGTTCACATAGATCAGTGAATGGAAGCTCTTTCCATGATCCAATCTCTCTCGTTGTTTTTTTTGTCTCTAAAAGAAAATGTCCGCATCGCAAGCCCTTGGAGGTCCTTCACGCTGCGGCCGAGTTCTGGGTCCATCACTGGACAAGATCATCAAGAATGCCGCCTGGCGTAAGCACTCCCATCTCGTTTCGGCCTGCAAATCCACCCTCGACAAGCTCGAATCCCTCTCTGATTCCGACTCAGCGTCATCCGATACCCAATCTCCTCTTTCAGGTCTCTCCTCCTTGGACGCCGAATATGTCCTTCAACCTCTCCTTCTTGCGCTGGACTCCGCCTACGCGAAGGTTGTTGAGCCCGCTCTTGAATGTACCTTTAAATTGTTCTCTCTCGGCCTTGTCCGCGGCGAGATTGATCGCCCTGATAGCGGTACCACTGCGACTGCTTCACAGTCCACCATTGTGTTCAGGATGATTGAGGCCGTGTGTAAGTCGGGTGGCCTTGGGGATGAGGCGATTGAGTTGGGCGTGCTCAGAGTTTTGCTTTCTGCTGTACGATCCCCCAGCATTTTGATCCGGGCCGACTGTCTCATTCATATTGTGAGAACTTGTTATAATGTGTACCTTGGTGGGGTGAACGGTACCAATCAGATCTGTGCAAAGTCGGTTCTTGCCCAGATTATGACCATTGTTTTCACTAGGGTCGATGAAGACTCTATGGATATCGGTGTTAAAAGGGTTTCTGTTAGTGAACTGTTGGAATTCACGGACAAGAATTTGAACGAGGGGAGTTCCATACAGTTTTGCCAAAATTTCATTAACGAGGTAATGGAGGCGAGTGAGGGTGTCCCTTCTCCTAATATTAAGCCATCGTCTCTTCCATCTCCACTGGAATCGCAAAATAGCTGTGCTTCAGTGTCCAAAGCAGCAGATGAAACAGGTTTTTCGGGTAATGGCGAGTTTGATAGTGAAGCTGGAGCTGGTGTCAGTAAGATTAGGGAGGATGGTATTCTTCTTTTTAAAAATCTTTGCAAATTGACCATGAAATTCTCATCTCAACAGCACTCTGATGATCGTATCCTATTGAGAGGGAAAATTTTGTCCTTGGAGCTCCTTAAGGTAGTGATGGATAACGGGGGCTCAATTTGGCGCGTGAATGAGAGGCAAGTGGTATTATACTTATAACTCGCTTACAAGTACATTTAACGTACCTGTGAAGGACCAAGATATTGTACACATTCAATGTAGTTAAGCTTCTCTCCAGAGGTATCCTAGCTGGGATCATATATTCTGTGGATTTCCATCCATAATAAGCAACAAATTCTGATATGATAAGGAAGTGGAGTATAACGCATAGCAGTGGATGTATCAACTTACCTGCGAGGCTGCACAAATTTTCTTTGTTATTAACTCCTTCTTTTTTTAATTTACTTTATCTCCTTTTATTGCAAAACAGTTTATTACAGCTTCAGCAGCTTGTCTATTGTTGATTTAATTAAAACAAAGAACATTTAAATGGGAGTTGTTTAGCTGATAGTTATATGCAGTATTTCAAAGAATATTTATCATTTATGATGCTTTTTATTGTACTTCTATATTTGTCTACCTTTTTTTTGTTAATAATTTGGCATGAAACTCATATTTACTTTTACATTTCGCAGATTCCTCGATGCCATCAAGCAATATCTTTGCTTGTCGTTGTTAAAGAACAGTGCCCTGTCAGTGATGGCCATTTTTCAGCTTCAGTGTTCTATTTTCATGAACTTATTATCAAAATTCAGATCAGGGTTGAAAAAAGAAATTGGCATGTTTTTTCCCATGCTTATCCTCCGGGTTCTTGAGAATGTTCTTCAGCCCAGTTTTCTGCAGAAAATGACTGTCCTCAACTTATTGGACAAATTATCTCAAGATCCTCAAATCATCATTGATATTTTTGTCAACTATGATTGTGATGTGGATGCTTCAAACATATTTGAAAGGTATCATGTTTCTGTAATAAATACTGTTATGATTATACCTTGATAATGGTCACTAGCAAAAAAGAATCAACAAGGGTTAATACTTTGAAGTTTCAAGATGATGATTAAGCTTGGTGGCCAGAAAAAAAAAATGATAAAGAGGTTTTTAATGCCAAATCTTAGAGTTTTAGCATTTATTAATAGAAAAGGGTGCCTTCTATGGTGATGAACAACAGTACCTGATTAGTTTTAAGGGGTGTCCTGGGAATTGTTTGAAATTTATATCATTGTAATTTAGTTTTGGTTGGGGTATAATGAGGTTGTTGAAACACTATCTTTTTCAGGGTTAGAAAGAGTAGAAATTAGATCTGATCAAAATTTTGGAGTTATATTGAGAAGAACATCTTGGCTGGAAGCAATAGAATGGATTTTAAGGGTCAAAATGAGTGGATGTGTGACTGCTGTGAATGGTACCAGAGAATTAGGGATATCAGGATCAACGAGTTCTAGGGAAAATTTAAGCAACTATCAACTAGTTTTAATACAAAATTTTTAGTCCCAGAAAAAAGTAGGTCTGGGCATGCTAGAGTATCAAAGAAAAACAGAGTACAAGTTAAGAAGAATGTTGAAATTTAAGGTTAAGGGAAAGGGGTATGGTTGGCCAAACTTAAGGGGCAATGAAAAACACACTTCAGCCTTCCATATTTTCATTTATTTATAATATTTGGAAAACAAGAGTTTAACTACAAGATATACTCTTATTGATAAAGATGAATTACAAAGCAATATGAAGATAACTAACTTTTCCATTTTCACCATAATACTAGAGGATAATCCTAAGAGGTAATTAGGATAATGTTAAGAAGAAATAACCCTTTAACGCTCTCACATAATTTGTAAGACTTGAATTTCTCTAATTGCTAGGCTGTGAACTGTAGAGAAGAAATGAAGGATAAAGGGGAAAACGAAAATGAAAGAAACTTGTAATATGCGTTTGACTAGGAATGGAAGGTGATAATATTTGCCTGCAGTAAGGATCTGAAACTATATAATAATTTGTAAAATATTTTTAGCCATGGCAACCAGTCTGCCTATAGGTAGGTTTTAATCCAATTCTAGTGGTTGCCTTGGGTCATGCACAGCACTAGAAACAATTGGTTTCTTATCTTCTGAAACTGGAGTCTGCATATTTGGATGACTGTAACTGACTCCTTGAAATAACTATCAATTAGATTGAGAAAACCAAAATTTCTTCTAACTCTCCCCCTCCCCCCTCCAGTCTAGGATAAAAAGTCTTGCAATTAAAAACATGTATGTTGAATCAGATTGGATCCCCCAACTGTGCTTGTTCTCTCGCAATGCTACATGTGTTGACCTAACACCTGATAAAGTATGTGTCTTTGGCCATCCATAAGGGGTGATAGGGTCTTGGGAATGGCTTTGTTGCCATGATTATTCTTGAAGTTTTCATTTATCAACTTACAAGAAATTTGAGCGATCTATACTGTGGTGGATATCTTTAGACAAGATGAAATGAACCAATTTATAGAGTCTTTCTACATCGTGTATGGATCATATCCCAGTTGTGGTGTAGTCCTTTCACTAAGTTCATCATTAGTCAGGCCCACCAGAATAGCCTGGGGCCAGCGGTTGTAGAAGTAAATATTTTGGTTTTAGCTCTTAGACCCTGTCTGGAATGCTAGGGTTTAGGGTTTATACGGATCATAGTCTATCTTTCATTGTAATTCATGCTTCGTATGTGGTGGAATAGTTTAAATCCTGTGAAGTCCTAACAAACAATGTATTCGGAATTAGAACAAATTCTCCTCATCTAGATAAAATAATCCCTTACATATGATGGATACCTATGGATTGTTTGAAAATAAATTAAATAGGATTAAAAGACTGTCGCTGCTTATAGACTTTGAAAACTTTTAACAAAATGTTGGTTTCTTGCCACAGTTGATCATGGATCGACCCATCATGTTTCACTCTGATATAAATTTCTCAATAAATGACTATCAAGAGTTTCAGATTATTTGGAGGTTTCCTTGCATGTTTGTTGAGAAGTTTGTTTACATTGTTTACTTGGAGCAGTCTCACTTTCCTAGAGCTAAAGCTTTTTCAGAATCTGCAGCATAAATCTAGTAAATAGATTTTTTTTTCATGTATTCATTTGATTTCTGCGTCTTGTTTTAGTATTTAAACTCTTATAATTCCATCAGATATTTGCAGGATTGTCAATGGCCTTCTCAAAACTGCTTTAGGTCCGCCTACAGGCTCAACCACAGCTTTGTCTCCAGCACAGGATATTACTTTCAGACATGAATCTGTGAAGTGTTTGGTCAGCATCATTAAGTCAATGGGAGCATGGATGGACCAGCAGATAAGGATTGGAGATTCATATCTGCACAAGAGCTCTGAAAGCATTAGCACAGCAGAGAATCATCTGACTTTAAATGGAGAAGAAGGAAATGCTTCTGACCATGAGCTACATCCTGATGTAAATTGTGAATTTTCAGATGCTGCTACTCTAGAGCAGCGTCGAGCATATAAAATTGAACTTCAGGTTGGTATTATTTTGCGTAGAGGAAGACAAATTTGTATGTGGTAGCCATGCAAAAATATCATCTCATACTTACATAGCATTGATCATCTACTGCTTGATTTTACATATATAGACACCTGTATTATATCTGTAGAATTTTCATCTCCCCTCCTGTTCTTACGACTTCATATCAATCATCGTTTCATCTTACTGAGCTTTAACTTTGCATATTCTGTATTGATGATTTTTCTGGTTAAATGCAGAAAGGTATATCTCTTTTTAATAGAAAACCTTCCAAGGGTATTGAGTTTTTGACGAGCAAACAAAAAGTTGGTAGTTCTCCAGAAGAAGTGGCTCTTTTCCTTAAGAACACTACTGGCCTCAATGAAGCGAAGATCGGTGACTATTTGGGGGAAAGGGAGGAATTTTCTCTAAAAGTTATGCATGCTTATGTAGATTCCTTTGATTTCAAAGGGATGCATTTTGGTGAAGCCATACGGTTTTTTCTTAGGGGCTTCAGGCTGCCTGGAGAGGCACAGAAGATTGATCGCATAATGGAGAAGTTTGCTGAGCGCTATTGTAAATGCAATCCTAGTTCTTTTAGCAGTGCAGATACTGCCTACGTTCTTGCCTACTCTGTGATAATGCTTAATACAGATGCTCATAATAGCATGGTGAAAGAAAAGGTTTGCCTGCTGAATCTTTTCTTATATGTCGAGGCCAACAGTTAGAGCACCATCAGCTCTCTTTTTTTTCTTCTAATCTGTGGCTCCGTTCATTCCTACTAGTCTTAATTGAACCTTGAGAAGGGTGTCCATACTTTTCCATATTTTGCTGATGAGAATATAATAATTTTTATCAAGGAAAGAACATGCTATGAAGGGAACACAATCTATACAAAATTTTTTTGAATTCAACTCTGAGAATGTCATTTGCTATATCCTTTTTTTTCTTTTTTCTGTTTTTGGTGGGTGGTAATTCTGGTAAGTTATAACGTATATGTTGAAGAAACTCATTGAACACGGTGAGCTATTATATGCAGTATCATTATGTAAATGACTTTTGTTATCATTATTTGTAGTACATGTTGGATAGCAAATTTGGGATATCTTATTTCTGATTCTACAATGTTGAGTGTGGGTTTGACCTTGCTTTGTGGTGTAAATTCTGTGTTGATGGCTTTGCAGATGACAAAGGCTGATTTTATCCGAAACAACCGAGGGATAGATGATGGAAAGGATTTACCAGAAGAATATCTTGGGGCCCTTTATGATCGAATTGTTAAAAATGAAATTAAGATGAATGCTGATTCTTCTGCACCTCAGAGCAAGCAGGCAAATAGCTTCAATAGATTGCTGGGATTGGATGGTATACTCAATCTTATGAACTGGAAGCAGAACGAGGAAAAAGCAGTGGGTGCAAATGGGCTTCTCATTAGGCACATTCAGGAGCAATTTAAGTCGAAGTCAGGAAAATCAGAGTAAGATAAGATAGTGACCAAATTTTGGAATGTATTTGTGGAAATGTACTCTGTTACAAAGCTAAACCTACTAAACTCTTACTTTTTAGAATTTTTATGCTCTTTCATATATGTGAATTTCTATTTGGTTACATGGCCTTGGCAGCTTTCAATATAATCGGTTATATCTAAGTCATAATTGGGTGTGTACTGGCTCTACATTTTTATTCTATTCATATGTGGACATTCCATTTTCCTGTTGCTGCAGATCTGCTTATCATGCTGTCACAGATGTGGCAATATTGAGGTTTATGGTGGAGGTCTTCTGGGGTCCTATACTGGCTGCATTCAGTGTAACTCTTGACCAGAGTGATGACAAGATAGCTACTTCTCAATGTTTACTGGGACTCCGACATGCTGTGCATGTTACTGCAGTGATGGGCATGCAGACTCAAAGGGATGCTTTTGTTACATCTGTTGCGAAATTTACTTATCTGCATTGTGCTGCAGATATGAAGCAGAAAAATGTTGATGCTGTTAAGGTAAAAGCATCTTAGTTTTATTATCATTGACAAATACAATTGATTCATTACAGATTCTCCGTGAGAGCTGATTTAAGAATGAATCAAATAGTTTTTGTGTGCATTCTATATCAACATGTACAATAACAGTGGCTTATTGCACCCCATAGTTAACATTACTCTAGCCCTATGGTGCTCACAGCAAGAGACCGGTAGTGGTTGTGTCACTTTGATTTGACTAATCTTCTGTATGAAAAAGAAATGTGACTATTACATAATTTTTTATTCATTCATACCATGGTAATACTATCTACATCTTAATTTTCTACAGGCAATAATATCAATTGCCATTGAAGATGGGGATTATCTACATGAAGCATGGGAACACATATTAACATGCCTCTCCCGAATTGAGCATTTGCAACTATTAGGTGAAGGCGCACCACCTGATGCATCCTTCTTCACTTCATCTAATGTTGAATCCGAGGAAAAAGGACCAAAGACATTGGGTTTCTCATCTTTTAAGAAGAAAGGAACTCTCCGGAATCCAGCCATGGTGGCTGTGGTTCGTGGTGGTTCATATGATAGCACAAGTGTTGGAGTCAATGCTTCTGGACTAGTAACGCCAGAACAGATCAATAATTTTATTTCAAACTTAAACCTACTGGACCAGATTGGGAACTTTGAATTAAACCATGTGTTTGCTCACAGTCAAAGGCTGAACAGTGAAGCAATAGTAGCTTTTGTAAAAGCACTTTGTAAAGTTTCCATCTCAGAGTTGCAGTCTCCTGCAGATCCCCGTGTATTCAGCCTCACTAAAATAGTAGAAATTGCGTAAGTTTCTTTCTTGAGACATGTGCTTTTGCAAAATTAAGTCTTCTTTAGCAATATCATTCTGCATGACATAAGAGATTGCTAAGTGAATATACAGTAGGGATTTCTAATACAAATAGTCCCACACCAATCTATCATCTAGGTGCTACAATTTTGACCAAAATTACCTTTGTTGTCACATTGCTTATGAAGTCAACAAACTAAAACTTTATTTGGTTAACAGAGTATGAGATGGTCATATGTCCTTTCCTAGATCGAACACAAAATAAATGATTAAAAAAGTATTAATAGGTTGTTACTAAAACCAGAGTCACTTCTGGTTGCTAGTATTGAACAGAAGTGCCAAAAAAACTGATTGCCGGTAGTTTCTCCTATAAGGTATCTTAAATGTTTAGAAATAAGATATCTGGTTATGAGATATATAGGAATTCAAGATCCCATGTTTTGTATGACAAAAATAATTTATGTTTGATTCTTGGAATGTATAATGCCCATGTTTGGTTTCTCACAGAATTCTTTGTTATAGAATTAAATTTCTTATGTGTTGTGGAAATTGGTATCAAAGAATTGGCAAATATGAAATATCCTAGAATATGGAGAGCTTATACCTAACAGGAATTCCACATCCTAGTATTGTCAATGGCAGCTGCCATGACCACCATGGTGGAATGGTGTGTCAGCCTAGAGCCAATCCGCCGTATAACCTTCGAGGTGGGGGCAGCCTCACTGTGATGCCACTATGGCACCCACCACGTGCATGGTGTCTATGAAAATGGCGGCTATGGCACCTGCCACAGTGAGGGATGGCAATGTCTCTTATCGATTCCCAGTTGTTCTTGCCTCCAGCAAGTGGGCTTGTAATTTTTAGAGGTAAATGTGTCTTTCGGAACACGTGTCAAAAGAAATCAGTAAATTAAAATAAAACTTCATTACACTAACTCATTCCTAACCCACAAGGCTACAACTTTGGCTCTCAACAAAGGGAATTCCATTGAGGCTCCTCCTCCCTGAAATCATCAAAGACCTTGTGTAGGTTTAGAGAAGAACATAATCTGATATTATTTCAATGAATTAACTGAGAGAAACATAGGAACCATTTATAGACATAATGGTTCCGTTAGAGTCCTAGTCAACTAATCTACAAGAGTCCAAAGAAAAAGAAACACGTGCAGCTAGGACTCTTCTAACCAGAATCCTAGTCAAAGTAAAAACTCTCCTAATCAGTTTATTTGAATTCAAATCTACTTAGAAAAAAAAAAACAAAAACAAAAACAACTTCTCCGAAATCTTCTACACTCCCCCTCTAGTTGGTGCTAGATATCTATCTTATCTATCATGCACAACTTGTTAATGAGAAACTCAAAGTTTGGTCTGAACAAGCCTCTTTGTAAGAATGTCTGCTATCTGTTGTGTGGTTGGAACAAAAGGCATACAAATGACATCTTCCTCTAGCTTCTCCTTGATGAAGTGTCTATTAATTTCAACATGCTTGGTTCTATCATGTTGTACTGGGTTATGAGCAATGCTAATGGCTGCCTTGTTATCACAATACAACTTCATAATCTTCTCTATAGGTCTCTTTAATTCTTCAAGGACCTTCTACAACCACAACATCTCACATACTCCTTGAGCCATAGCCTTGTACTCAGCCTCTGCACTACTTCGTGCTACAACACTGTTTTTTACTCCTCCAAGTAACTAAATTCCCTATACATATGTGCACTAACCAAAAGTGGACCTTCTATCTATGATTAAGCCTACCCAATCTGCATCTGTGTATGCTTCAAGAGTTTTCTGCTCACTTTTCTTGAAGAAAATTCATATGCTTGTAGTACTTTTTAGGTACCTTAGAATTTTGTATACTGCATTAAGATGTTCTTCATAGGTGAGTGCATAAACTGACTTACCACACTGACTGCAAATGCAATATCTGGCTGAGTGTGAGAGAGATAAATTAGTTTCCCTACTAACTTTTGGTATTGAGTTGTGTTTACTGGACTTACATCATTGGCATCTCCTTGTTTTTGATTAGGATCAATTGGTGTGTCAGCTGGCCTGCATCCCCACATTCCTGTCTCTTTAAGGAGATCAAGGATGTATTTCCTTTTAGACAACAATCCCCCACTTTGAACGTGCAACTTCCATGCCAAGAAAGTATCACATGGGATCCCTAATCTTTAATTTCAAACTCAGAGGCTAGGTTGTCCTTTAAACGATTAATTTCAGTAACATTATCCCCTTTAAGAATGATATCATCCACATATACTATCAAAATTGCAATCTTACCATCTTCAGAGTGCTTCATGAACATAATATGATCACTTTGAGCTTGGAAATAGCCTTGATTTTTAATGGATTGAGTAAAACATTCAAACCAGGCTCATGGTGACTATTTGAGCCCATAAAGTGACTTCTTTAGCTTACACACTTTAGTGCCAAAGTGTTCATCCAATCCAGGGGGTGGATCCATATAAACTTCCCCTTTCAAGTCTCCATTTAGGAATGCATTCTTCACATCTAGGTGTTTAAGTGGCTAGTCAAGGTTTGTTGCAATTGAGAGAAGTACCGTTACAATATTTAACTTTGCTACTGGAGCAAAGATCTCAAGATATAGTCAATACCATAGGTTTGAGTAAAACTTTTGGCCACCAAACATGCTTTATATCTTTCAAGAGAACCATCTAAATTGTATTTGACAGTAAACACCCATTTACAGCCCACTGTTTTCTTTCCTCTAGGCAGATCTATCACTTCCCAAGTGTGATTTTTCTCAAGAGCCTTCATCTCTTCAAATACAGCCTTCCTCCACTCAGGGACCTGTAGGGCTTCCTGGACATTCTTTGGAATTTTCAAAAAGGAGAGATGTGAGGTAAATGCAAAAAAGGAAAGAGAGTTTATCATAGGACACAGTTAGACATGGGATGTTTGGTACATCACCTCACAGCCTTACGAGTAGCAATAGGAGCATTAAGATCATCAAAGAACTCAAAATTAAGCTGGTCAGATGATAGGGAATCAGAATGAATATTACCTGGACATTTGGATGAATTTGGTTCCTCCCTCAACTCGAATTCATGGCCTTGCAGAGGAATTGGATTTCGTTTCCTTTGGATTTTGTTTTCTCCTTGAATAGACTATGAGTTCTGAGTTCTTAGTACTGGTTTTGTTCCCATTGTTAGTGTTTGGCAGTGAAGCAGAACCACCCAAATGTTCAATATTCAAAGCATCATCTTTTCTGTTTAAACTTTCAGCATTTGTTTCACCACATTCTTAGGTTGCGTCAAAAACAGATTAGAGTCAGATTTGGGAATATCTAATCCTACAGTTTCAATATTTGGGAAAAAAGGGAAAAGATTGGTGAACAAACTGATGTGAATTTACTAGTTCAAGCAATCTGTTAGGAATTCTTTCTATAGAAAAAAAATTATCAAGGTGTCTGGAATCTTCACTTGTACTCTCCCCTTGAATATGAGTTGTGAAAAATGGTTGGGATTCAAAAAAAGTAACATCCATGGTGACAAACGTTTTTTTAGAAATAGGATCAAGCATTTATATCCTTTTTGAGTAGGTGCATATCAAAGAAAGACAATTTTTTTAGCCCTAGGATCAAGTTTTTGATGTAAACCCGAGCTCCCACTCACGCTGCAACGCAGAAAACAGCACAAATGCATGAACGAACCAGCAAAACAGAGTGTATAACAGCTGCAGAAAAATAAGAACAGAATGCAAACTCCAGAACTAAATTGCAGAATCACAACAGAGGACCTGGTGAGTTTTCGAGAGACTCACCTCTCTCCCCAAAAACCAACCAATATACTGACCAGCGCTCAGCCCTCCAATAAAACAGAGCACAACACCAAAACTACACTCAGACACAAAACGACAGCAAGGGAACATAAAAAGACTGAGACCCACACTACCCTAAACGACCAAACAGACAGCAACCACATAAGCCCAAAACGACACAGCAGATACTAATTTCAGCTACATTATTCCCCTGCTCCTTGCTGCTTCTTCCAACTTGTATAAGTGAATTGGATAGGAGGCTTATCAGTTTTCCTAGTGTAGATCAGGAGAGAATACACACGGGTAGCAAGGAAAGAGCCAGAAAGAAGAAGAAGAAGAAGCGTAGAACAGTGTTAGGGCTCTCTCAACCGAGAAGCAACCCGTTCTGATATATTACTCAAACAATACTCACAAAAACTGCCTCTCGCAATACAACCAGCAGACTAAATAAGGTAATACGGTTACTGTAGCTACAGAAATAAAGTCATGTGCACGGCACATGACACTTACTGAACACAGAGCAACACACCACTAAACTTAAATAATAGGCACGGCAACAGGAACAGCTACATAATACAGGAAACAATAACACAACAAGGATGCTCCTGCATCAGTCCCTCCCACTTGGAAATGTGTCTTCTCCCGGGGTAAAGGCACATCTCATTTCCTCATAAATCTCTGGATCTATTCTTCTCAAGTCATCTTCCGCAACCCAAGTACTTTCAGTGGCAGACTTGCCCAACCATTTGACCAGAAATCTGCGGTAGGGGATACCTCTTCTAGACACAACTTCTTTGACATCAAGGATCTCCTCAATAACATCGGGCGTCCCAGCAGGGAAGTTATCGAGTTGCTCATTGATGGGTGTCGTCTCCCCTTTCAACCCTTCAGCAGCATATAGGTCTGCCACATTAAATATAGGACTAATGTGTAATGTTGAAGGCAATTCAATCAAATAGGCATTGGCACTGATTTTCTTTAAAATGCGGCAAGGCCCAAATTTTCTAGCTTTAAGCTTGTGGTGTGTACCCTTAGGAAATCTTTCCTTCTTTAGATGAACTAAAACCATATCCCCTTCAGTGAATTCCTGTGATCTACGATGGAGATTCGCATCATGAGCATAAGCAGCATTGTTTGCTTTCAAATTATCACGTACTTCCTTGTGGATTTTCTTTATGTGTTCAGCAAAAGCTTCGCCATCTTCACTAACTTTGCTATCCGGAGCTATGGGCACCAAATCAAATACAGTTTGAGGTTTAAGTCCATAAGCAGCCTCAAAGGGGGTCTTTTTGATGGTTCGGTTCACGGAATTATTAAAGGCAAATTCGGCTTGAGGAATGACCATATCCCATGTCTTAACATGTGTGCCTACAAGACACCTTAACAGATTACCTAAACTTCGATTGACCACCTCTGTTTGGCCATCTGTCT
>JASKGM010000011.1:7923572-7934323 GCA_034509205.1 Ceratonia siliqua | reverse complement strand
ATATTTTAAAGTTATGGGTTTGCTATTTAGTCCTTAGGCTATTTATAGTTAAACCCTCCTTTTATTTATTTTATTTTTACATTTAAAATTGTACATCTTTTTTTAAAATTTGGGTATTACAAATTGCTTTTACATGTTCTTTTTAAGGGCTTGTTTGGATATTTTTTTAAAAAAATTTTATAGAAGAAGAAGTTGGTTTTTAAAAAAGAATGTATTTTAGAATATTGATAAGCTGTTTTACATTCAAATACAGTAAATAAATGGACTTTTGAATCAAAAAATGTGTTTGGCTGCAAAATTGTAAAAAGACTTTTGCTTAATAAAATTGCTGAAAATAACATGCAGAATGACTTTTTTTATATAGTGTTTGGATAAAAAAGGACATAATATAAAATATAGATATTATGATTTTTTGATTAAAATAAAATAAAAAATTTTGAAGCAACACTTTTTAATGGGCCAAAATTTTAATTTTAATTTTAATTTTAAAATAATAAAATGAATATATACATAACTAAAATTAATTTTTAAAATAAAAAAACAATTTTGTAAAAGTAATCCTAATCAAAAGCAAATAAATCAAAAAAATAGCATAACTGTATCACAAAAAAAATATTTGATTAAGAAAATCTTATTCTCCTTTTCCTACTATTAGAAGTTATTTTTCTTATATTCTCTTTTAATGAAAAAATCTCATTATCAACCAACTTATTCTGCATAGAAGGAGAAACAACACTCATGTAAGCAACATAAGTCATTCTTTTTCAAAAAGAATGCATTCTCCTTAAGTAGAAATAGAAACGAACGGGCCTTAATAATTTTACCAGTTTAAAAGGATTTTTCTATTTATATATTCAAATGCAAAACATTTATTTTTTAAATAAAATTACTATTACATTACTACATCTAAATACAAAAAAATTACTTTTTTAAATAAAATTACTTCTACTTGAACCATTTATTTAAAAAGCTCAAACTTATCCACCCCTAAACCCTAACCCATAAACCCTGAACTCTAAACCCTAGACCCTAGACCCTGAACCCTGAACGCTGAACCTTAAACCCTACACCCTAAACCCCTAAACTCTAGACCCTAGACCCTAGACCCCTAAAACCCTAAACCCTAAAACCCTCAACTCTCAATCCAAAACCCTCAAACCCCAAGCCCTGAAACCCCAAACCCCAAAACCCTAAATACATCAGGCCGATAACAGGGTTGAGAATCTTAGTCTTAGAGCCCGTTTTTTTGAACTTTTTTTGACAGAAAAGTTGCTTCTTCTTTCCTTTTTCTTTTTTATGTGCGTTTGTATAAGCTTTTTATTAAAAGCACTTCGAAAAAAAAAAACCAGATTTAGATACTTTCTTCTGAAGTTAAAAATATTAACTTATGAAAAACCTCCTCCAACAGAATGGAGAGATTTTTTTTTAGACAATATAACCCCTGGACAAATTTAAAAATTCCCATACAAATCCTCATTTAACACATCATTCTTGCCTATCGACTCATTCCTCCTGGCCTAACTATCAACACCCACGACTTGTAGCAAGCATAAACCCACGCCCTTCCACCACTGTCTTGTCGTCATTGAGAACAACACCTTCACAAACCCAGGTGATTAAGCTTGAGCTAAACTCAGGGTGATGAAGCTTTGTGGTCATGTCCATTATTGACGATCAAAATAACAATTTGAGTGATAAATTAAGCAAACAATACGAGAAAATTTACAGGGTACTCAATCTTAGAAGCGAGAATACTAAACCACCAGAGTCTCTAAGAACTGAGCAATTGGTGAATAGAATGGATATGAGAGACTGGTAAAGAGTGACAACAAATCTGAGTTCTTTTCCCTACCACACTGGAAATTTTCAGCCCATGGAAGATTAAAATGCTTTTGGGTTTTCCAATTTTATTCACTGCAAATTTTTATATTGAAAAAGAAAACTCTCATTTTTTCGTAGGTATATGAAGGCATAATTTGGTTGAGAAATTGTATTTTTATACTATTTTTTCTCATATTTTAATTGTATAATTTTTAATCAAAATTTTTAATAAATATATAATTTAATTTAAAAAAAATAATTCCCAAATTTTGTAATATGTGTTTTTTTATCCAAACACAATACAGAAAAATTGCTTTTACATGTTCTTTTTAAGGGCTTGTTCGGATTTTTTTTAAAAAAAATTTGTAGAAAAAGAAGTTGGTTTCTAAAAAAGAATGTATTTTAGTATATTGATAAACTGTTTTACATTTGGATACAGTAAATAAAAAAGACTTTTGAATCAAAAAATGTGTTTGGCTGCAAAATTATAAAAAGACTTTTGCTTGATAAAATTACTGAAAATAACATGTAGAAGGACTTTTTTTATATATAGTGTTTGGATAAAAAATGACATAATATAAAATATTTAGAAATTATGATTTTTTTATTAAAATAAAATAAAAAATTTTGAAGTAACACTTTTCAATGGGTCAAAATTTTAATTTTAATTTTAAAATAATAAAATGAATATATACATAACTAAAATTAATTTTTAAAATAAAAAAACAATTTTGTAAAAGTAATCCTAATCAAAAGCAAATAAATCAAAAAAATAGCATAACTGTATTAAAAAAATATTTGATTAAGAAAATCTAATTCTTCTTTTCCTACTATTAAAAGTTATTTTTTTTATATTCTCTTTTAATAAAAAAAAAATCTCATTATCAACCAACTTCTTATTCTACATAGAAGGAGAAACAACACTCAAGTAAGCAACATAAGTCATTCTTTTTCAAAAAGAATGCATTCTCCTTACGTAGAAGTAGAAACGAACGGGCCTTAATAATTTTACCAGTATAAAAGTATTTTTATATTTCTGTATTCAAATACAAAACATCTATTTTTTAAATAAAATTATTATTACATTATTACATCTAAATACAAAATATTTATTTTTTTAAATAAAATTACTTCTACTACCACTTATTCAAAAAGCACAAACTTATCCAACAAACCCTTAATTGGCACGCTCAAATTTATTCAAGAATACTCTTTGGTACAACAAAAAGAATGATAATAATATTTGTTTCTTTGTATTTAACAATTTGAAATTGAGTATTCATTATTCTTTTATTCTTTTCTTTTTTTGAATTTATATAAGTAGATTTTGAGTAGGGGAGTCAATTAGGAACGGCCCTGAAGGGTTAGGACGGGTTTTGAACCAAAAAAACTATCTCTAAAAAACGAGGGCCGTTTTTGGCCCAGCTCGTCAAGGGCTAACCCTTAACGGGCCAGGTTGAGCCCTGTTAAATTTTTTTTTTTTTACTAAACCGTGTGGTAGACTAATAGTTGGGTGGGAAAATGAATGAAAATTAAGTGAAAGACTTTGATGTATTTTATGTAAGTTTTAATTTTTTTAATATTTATAAATTTTAATTTATGTTTTTTTTAATAGTGTAATATAACTAATTTGTTAATTGAATTTTTTTATCATTGTGCTTGAAATGATATAGGAGTATACATTATTTGAGAGCCAATCTGTGATAAATAATAGGAAGTTCCAGTTATATCTTTATTTAGATGAGCCAAAACTTAAACTTCATTTTTTTTAAGATTTAGATGTCTTGCAATATTGGAAGGATCATAGACATCGATTTCCAAAATTATCAAGGACGGTATGTGATCTATTAAGTATTATAATTACTACTGTGATTAGTGAATCGGCTTTTAGCATTGATGCACATGTTTTCAACAAATACCGATATTCTCTTCCAGGAGATCATGTACAAGCCCTTATCTGTACACGTAATTGGTTGCATAATTTTGTTCATAATGGTAAACTTATTAATTTGAAACTTGTTCAATTTTCTTTATTCTCATTATTGTTACTAACTTTTATGCTATTGTCTTTAAAATTTTGTAGAGATTAAATCTATAAATATATTATGGATTGATGATGTTTTCTTATGAATAAAAATTTTACATAATTATTGAAAATTATTGATTGGTTTTGTTTTGTATGAAATTTTATAATTTTTTATTTTTTATAATTTTTCATATGTTTGCCCGTTAAGACTCGTTTAACCCTGTAACCTTATAAGGTTAGGGTCGAGTTATATTTTTGAGACCCTTTTAGTAAAAGAGTTTTTTTGACCCAACTCATTATGACTCATCGGTCAGATTGGCTCTTTTTAACACCCCTAATTTTGAATATACAATGATAAAGTTTGTTGTTTAAATTTTCTTTTGATAATTGGGTTCTAAATTCGTTAGTCTTCTATTATTTGCGGTTTTGAACGACTAAGGGTTTTGGCTCGCCAATCTTGCTGTCTCCAATTTGTTTTTAGAATAAAAATATAGAAAGAGTATAAAGTACAAACAATGGGGCGGAATGGCAATATGGCACCTAATCTTCTTAAAATTATCGGGGTGTCCTTCGTCTGCATGACTCCATCAGATTCTATGTTACTTGTAACCAATTCACTAGCTAGGAAGCATCATTCATGACAATATGACATGATTTAGTACCTCAACCGATCAATTATTCGGAACTTCGAAGAAATCTACGGTTTCCCGTCAGGGTATCCTAATTGCCGGAGCTCTTCAACCGGAGAAGGTGTAATTACTGTCACTCTCTCCGTTGGCGTGAAAGATTCCTTCCGGCCGAACAAGAAACGCTGCTCACCTCGGGAAAATATGTCTGTAGTCCTATGATTGTCGGTTCTTTCCCAAATCTCTGTTTTAAATTTATGTACTACATAGTTGCTCTGTTTTCATTCTTCCTTTCCACTAATATCATGAAGGGATTCGATATGGATTCCATATAATCCCTAATCTATTCTCACACCTATTTGGGACCCCCAATTTGAGATTTTGATAATGGATAACGAGGTGCTAGAATTTGGTATTGGGTTAGGAGGAGAAGGAGGTGCCCTCGGCGACGATGATGGGGGGGACATTGAGCAACCCATTGATGAGGATGATTTGGCTTATAGCCCTCCTCCTAGCAGTGGCGGTGGAGGTGCTGCTGGCAGTGGTGAAATATATCTTCCTGAGGGGGACCTCTTGGATCTTGAACCTTACGAGGGCATGGAATTCGAGTCTGAGGAGGCTGCCAAGGCCTTCTATAACTCCTATGCCCGTCGTGTTGGGTTCAGCACCCGTGTCAGTTCATCCCGTCGTTCCAGGCGTGATGGAGCTATTATACAGAGGCAATTTGTTTGCGCAAAGGAGGGGTTCCGCAACTTGAATGAGAAACGCACCAAGGATAGAGAGATTAAGCGCCCACGAACCATTACGAGAGTGGGATGCAAAGCGTCTTTGTCTGTGAAAATGCACGATTCTGGCAAGTGGATCGTGTCTGGGTTTGTTAGAGGGCATAATCACGAACTCGTTCCACCCGATCAGGTCCATTGCCTTCGCTCTCACAGGCAAATATCTGGAGCTGCTAAGACGCTGATTGATACTTTACAGGCCGCTGGAATGGGTCCTCGAAGAATTATGTCAGCACTCATTAAAGAGTATGGTGGGATTAGCAAAGTCGGTTTTACAGAGGTTGACTGTAGAAATTACATGAGGAATAATCGCCAGCGAAGTTTGGAAGGGGACATTCAGCTTGTTTTGGATTATTTGAGGCAAATGCATGCTGAAAATCCTAATTTCTTTTATGCTGTGCAAGGTGACGAGGATCAGTGCATGAACAATGTTTTCTGGGCTGATCCCAAGGCAAGGATGAACTATACATTTTTTGGTGATACAGTCACTTTTGATACTACTTACCGATCCAATAGATACCGCTTACCCTTTGCTCCCTTCATCGGTGTAAACCATCATGGACAGCCTGTTCTCTTTGGTTGTGCTTTCCTAATAAATGAATCAGAAGCATCATTTGTATGGCTTTTTAAGACATGGCTTATGGCTATGTCTGGACGCCCTCCAGTGTCAATAACAACTGATCATGACTCTGTAATACGGTCAGCCATAATACAAGTATTCCCTGAGACCCGTCACCGTTTCTGCAAGTGGCACATCTTTAAAAAATGTCAGGAGAAGTTATCTCACATTTTCCTCAAACATCCTAATTTTGAAGCTGAATTTCACAAATGCGTTAACTTGACCGAGTCAATTGAGGAATTTGAGTCTTGCTGGTCAACAATTGTTGAGAGATATGATCTCAGGGACCATGAATGGCTTCAGGCAATATATTCTTCTCGCAGCCAGTGGGTACCTGTATATTTGCGAGACACATTCTTTGCAGAAATGTCCATAACTCAGCGAAGTGATAGCATGAACTCATACTTTGATGGGTATGTGAATGCTTCCACCAATTTGAATCAATTCTTTAAGCTGTATGAAAAAGCACTGGAAAGTCGCAATGAGAAAGAAGTAAGAGCAGATTATGACACAATGAATACTTTGCCAACATTGAGGACCCCGTCTCCAATGGAAAAACAAGCATCTGAGCTTTACACTAGAAAAATTTTCACGAGGTTCCAAGAAGAGTTAGTTGGGACACTAACATTCATGGCATCCAAGGCCGAGGATGATGGAGAGGTCATTATGTATCATGTGGCAAAATTTGGAGAGGACCATAAAGCATATTATGTTAAATTCAATGTTTTGGAGATGAAAGCAACTTGTAGTTGCCAAATGTTTGAATTCTCAGGCCTTCTTTGCAGACATGTTTTGGCTGCCTTTAGAGTAACCAATGTGCTTACTCTCCCATCTCATTACATATTGAAACGGTGGACAAGAAATGCCAAGAGCAATGTAACATTAGAAGAACATTCTAGTGATGTATATACGTATTATTTGGAATCTCATACAGTTAGATATAATACCCTTCGACATGAGGCCTTCAAATTTGTTGATGATGGAGCAAAGTCTCCTGAAACTTATGACATGGCAATGGATGCTTTACAAGAAGCTGCAAAAAGAGTTGCTGAGGCAATAAAAAGTGAGGGAAGAATTCCCACCAGCAATGGAAAAGTTAGGAGTTGCTTGCTGAATGATGAAAGTCGTGCAAATTACACAAGTGGGTTCCATGAAGAAAGCTTAGGCCAGCATATGTCCGAGGTCAGAGTTCCCTTTCGTAAATATTTTCTTCCCCTATTTTAGGATGGCAGTTTTGACTGTAATTAACTCTTTCATAGACTCCTTTAAGCTCTCACAGTGTAGGATTAGCTACTTTCAAGTTTTCTCCCTTTAATCACCTTGAGTTTTGTTGAGTGCTGTTTTGGTTTTCTCATTAATCATTATAAGCGTTACTAATATATAGTCACCATATGCTTTTGGTTCCTGCCACATGTCTGTGACTTTGGGGTAAGTCTTTTGAATAATACCTGTCAAGCTCTCATCTTCCTATTGGCTAAGTATATACTGTATAGAATAGCATGGGCTTAGATGTAGCTTCCACGAGTGTGTACTTGGATTCATCTCAGAAATGTCCAATTGTGGCCTTAGCCAATTTGTAAAATTGACCTTATATGCACATATCCCTGGGGGACATATGAAAGGTGTATTCTATGTAAGTTCTTGTCTAAATGGTGAACAACTTAGCCACGTTGAATTATATGTATCATAGGGTTGTCCAGCATGTATCAAATATTTTTCAAAGAAAATTAATTTTTTTTCATTTTCATTGATTGAGCTGAGTAGGCCTGTGGATGATTTGTTTTTTTAAGTTTTCTCTGTTTGGTCTCACATCTGATCAAGCGCTGTGCATGTGAACATCTATACAAAGTTGTCTTGTGAATATTTGCCATCAGGTTTTCCTTTTTCCTTGGTGATTGGTCATTTGGTTTTTCAGCTGTCTGATTACTACACTCAGTTGTTTGATGTGCATTCTTTTTCCTCCTAATTTGTTTGTTTCTGACGATTATCTAAATCATGGTTTTCAGTTGTATATATGAATAGTGTATTGGCTCTACTTCTCGTCTACATACTTACACCTATCATATCAAAAGTTGTAAGAGCTCGGTGTTGTTTCGGAATCTTGTTTGAAAAGCCTATTTTGAGGATTTTGTTTGTGGGATTCAAGCAATCGGTGTTCATTACAATTGGTCAGTAGTAGATGCTGTATGATGTGAAATTTGCCATTACGAGGTTGTTTTCTGTGGGGAGCATAATAATGCGGCAACAAGATCCAGAAATTGCTAGACATTGAATAACTGAACAGAATTGGATTTTGGTGGTACCAACTTTACTTTTGGTGTCATTTGGAGACAAGAATAAAAATATAATGAAAATGCCAATACTTACCATTTTCCAGTTCTTAAGAACCAATAAGAGGCAAGGCGTGGAAAAATAAATAAATAAAAGAACTTAGGCTTTTAAATATATGGTATAAGCATGCTTTGGACTCAATTGGTTGAGCCAAAGTTTACTTTTACAAAATTTCATCATGAAGATATGGAGAAGACATTAGCTTCCCTTGCAGTGCAGAAGCTGGATTTAGGCTTCCTAAAATCACCTTTATTTGGTTATTCATTGACCATGATATTGTACTTATTGCATTGGATCCCCTAATTATATTTTCATGGTCTTGTATGGAATAATATCTACTCTAGCTCAATTTCGTAAATATCCCTCTCTGTAGCTGCTACAATAAGGAAAAGAAGCATGATTTGGAGTACTTCCATGTTTAAAATTGTCAGATAGTACTTTCATGTTCATTTTTGCTAGCATGCATTTAGTCCAGGAAGTTCGGTAATTCATTCCTTGTGTATCAGAATTCAGAGTCTCCCATTTGTTTTCTAGGTTTTACATAAAAACAAATATGTTGGTTTTTGTTTGAACTTCATTACTTTATATTTTGCAGGATGATATGGACAAGAATATAAGAGAACTTATGAATGAGATTCAGTCTGCAAATCGGAAGTGTGAAATTTACCGATCCAACTTGCTTTCAGTTTTGAAAGCTGTTGAGGATCACAAGTTAGAGTTGTCAGTTACGGTGCAAAACATCAAGATAAGTATGAAAGATGGCCTCTGAGGAGTAATAACAGATAGAATCATAGAAACAGAAAGGAAAGCTAATGAAAAGGTAGTTTCTGTCAGGGTTTCTTTTTTGGTTGCAATCTATGTCCTTCACCAGCACCCTTGAGTTGGCATTTTCTTAAGTTTTGGAATGGGAGGAATTGTCAGTGTTTTGAACCTTGTCTAAAGCCCAGTGTAATTTTATAAAGATGGTTTGCTATGTCTTTAATATATCAAACTTTGGACGATCCATGAAGGATGTCAGAATTGTGTACTCTCGGGCTCAGCGGCTCTCGTCTGCAGATTTGCCATAATATCATAAGGTGAAATCCCCTTTTTATTTCCTTGTGCTTTGGCAGATTCAACCATGGACCATTATCATTTCCTTGGACCTTGGTGGTATGTCATACGTTTTCGTCTTTCCTTGTAACTTGAGGAAAATGTCCCTTTTCCTTCCAATTGCGTATGAGCGTAGTGGTTGTTAGTCTCATAAGGATCAGATAATTATGAGATTCTGTGGTCAATGGTTCACAATATTGGAATTTTTTCTACGTGGATTTATTTTTGTTATCTTCAGATCAAGCTAAGGATTATTGATGCATAGCAAAGAAGAAAATAAAATATTTTTAAAATAATTTAAATTGAATATATCAAATAATTAAGGGGTAATGATCGTAATGACCATACATCTGTTTATAGGTCATGGAAATAAGAAATTTTAATGATATTTAATATAGGTAGCCGATGCTTATAAAATAATTAAATATGAGATAACATATTCTTAGACTTAATACTTATTTATGACTCAACCGATAAACAATAAAATTTTAAATTTATTCCCGTTATCTAATCATAATTAATAAATTTCAACTAATAATTAAATGATTAAATATTATAATAAACTAATTATTTATCTTCACTCTCTGTTTGTTGAAAAAAATTGATCTCAGGTTTTGGAAAAGGAAGAAACCATGTCCCATGAAGTTTATTAAAGTTTAAAGGTTTAATATTCAAATTTTAAAATTTATTACAGTGATTGTTTACAAAAAAAAGTCCAAGTTCAAGAATTATTATGCATTTTTCCCAACAAAAAAAATTAGTTGATATTTAATTAATAGGCTTGATTATATTTGTCTTTTTAAAGTTTTAAATTAGTCATATTATTTTCAATTTGAAAAATGTATTGTCTTTTTTCTAAAAAAACATTCAATTTTCTTATGTCATGTTTTTGCTCATTTACAAATAAAAATAATAATGGCATTCCAGTTAAGTACCTTACATGGTTTATCTCGGATGACTATTTAATAAATTATCAGTTAAAATAATTATATGCACTTGATTTTAGCTTTTTATTTCACTTAATTTTGTATATTCAATGTGATTTTACTTAATAATTTATTAAATAGTCATTTTATATGAAAAACGATATGATCATATATATTAATTAACTAAAATATTATTATTTTTTATTTACATATAAATAACAATATGATAAATAAACTTAGTTAAAGATTTCTTTTTTATAAAAAAAAAAGAACAACATTATTTAATTAAAATGGTTAAAATATAATTTTTGTTCTTTATATTTTTTGGATATTTTAATTTTGTATCTTAGATTTTGTTAAATTTTAAATTTATCCATAATATTTTAAAAATAATTTATTATTATCCTTAAAATTAATACAATTAACTTATTAGACAAGAAATTTTGATGTGACAACGGACAAAGACACGTGGTGGTACTAGGGGGCCGTTCGTTTCTCCTTTAAGGAGAAATGAGAAGTTAAAATTTT
>JASKGM010000011.1:7897055-7915014 GCA_034509205.1 Ceratonia siliqua | reverse complement strand
TAAATTGCACTATTGCTACTGAGCAACTTGTTTTCTCCATTCTCAAGCTGCTCACTTATGACTTATTTACTTGGCAGTGAAATAAAGCAACTATTATTATATGTAAAATCTGATGAAATTTGGATGGCAGAGTTGGAAGAAGAAGAAACTCAGAATCTGGATGTAGATGCTGATGAAACTAATTTGGATGGCACTCCATTGGATTCTGTGGCTGAAACTCAGGAACATCTTTCTCCATGCAATGCATCCCCTCACATTACTATTGCTGCTGCAGATGTTCACAATTCAGCATCTACTACAAGGGGAAAGAGGAAGAGGAATGGAGGGACCAATGTCGCTGCCATAGATCGAATTGCAGATACCATTGAGGGGCTTAGAAAGGTTTATGATGAAAAACTTAGTGAACTTGTTCTCTATTTCAAGAATGAGTCAGATGCAATAAATAGGAAGATGCAAGTGTTGGCTGAATTGGCTAAGATTGAGGGGTTGACAGCCACAGATAAATTGAGGGCAGGAGTTATCATTATGGAGAAGCAAAGTTTAGTGGATTGTTTATTTGCTCTAGAACCTGATATAAAATATGATTTTGTGCAACACATTTTCGCATCACAGAACTTGTAGTAATTTTAATTTGGTTATGAACTTGTGTCAATTTGATTTGGTTATGAACTTGTGTTATTTTGATTTGGTATTGAACTACTGAAAATAATTTTAATATGGTTATAAACTAGTGTAATTTTGACTAGTAGAGTTCTACTAAATTAAAGTCACTGGGTACCAATGAGTTTGATTTAGCATTGTTGGACTTCTTTTGATTGTATTGTATTATTAACATGTTTAATAATGATAAAAGTATTTAATGTGAAAATAAAAAAATTTATTATTGGATAAATTTTTTTAATAAAAAAGTTATTTATAGTATTTGTATTATCAAAGTACATATGTTATTTAATTTAATTACTATTTAATTCAACAAAAGGGCATTTGTGAAAAACTTGGTTATATTCTTGGGAATTTGCTACTTCAACCAAACATAGGAATTAAATTTTCCCAACAATGCATAATAATTTTCCTAAGAAAGTGAAGTGCATACTAAACACATTTTATAAACTTTCCTGGAATCATATTCCCAGGAATAGGGTTCCCAGGAAACTCAACTTTCCCAGGCATCAAACTTTCTTATTACCAAATGTCACCTTTAAGTATAAGAAAATTTATCACTATTTACCTTCTCCAATCCTCAATGCATTACACTTCTAATAAAATAAATTTATTTGATTAATCAATGTTTATATTGAATGAACTCCAAAACCAACCGTTTAATCATGGGCTCTACATTATTTTAAAAAGTTGAATCATCGAATAACTCAACCCAGTTACTCAATCTTCCGATCGGCCGTTATCTTAAATCGCGATCGTGTCTTGAAATATCTACTTAAGGCGCAATCACTGCACCGTCTCTTAAACACGCCATGCTTGTAGTCCACAGGCTCTTAATTTGCACAAGACACCCAAAAGTTTCATGCGTTGTAAAAAATTACATCCGTGAATACAGAACCTGAAAGATCAAAATCCTCGAACTTCAACTATATGCAGAATGGCCCTCAATCTCATAAACCCCGTTTGTTACCCAAAAAGAAGGAACGTTTTTCATCTTTCAGAAAAACAACGTAAAACAATTCACTTGAAAGTTGAAATAGCTGTAACACTTCACAGTAAAGATTACTCAGATTACAACAAATTTGGCAGTCATACAAAAACATAAATGCATCGCTTGATTAGTGCTTCGGACAATTAACTAGAAAGTTGAAATAGCTCTTACACTTCACACTGAAGTTTACGAAGATTACAACAATTTTGGCAGTCATACAAAATCATAAACGCATCACTTGATTAGTGCTTCCAGAGAGCATCGACAACGCAGATTTTCCTTTACGTGATAGGATCCCTCCGCAGGATAAGAAACATTTTTTTTTTGTAAAGATTTATGCTTTATTCCTCTCTTTCTGTCTTTGCAGAACAACCTGTCAAAATGGCATATCTGAATGTTAACCATCAACCTGAGTGGAAGATATTAGAATAATCCCCCATAGCAATAAATAGTCAACAGTTAACACTCATTTTGGCAAATTTCCAGTATATAAACTATCAGGCAAGATATTGACCATGTTGAAATTACTGCTTACATCAGGAGGCAACTCTAGACGAATCATTCCACAGCAGACAGTGGTTTTGGTACTTTCGAAGAAGCAGAAAAAATTTATGATTACGATGGTCTTATTTACTAAAGTAAATCAGCTTAAAGATACATTCTTTTATGTACTAATACCCTACAAAAGATTGTAAGAGGCTCTTAAGCCTCTTGGTTCACATATTTGATACACCCCAAATGTATGCTAGGTGTATTATTAGCAAATTCTGCCATATCCTTCAATATATCCTGCCATAAGCCAAGCCTACCTAAAACTGGAAAATGAATTCTTTCATCATTCAAGAAAAGCACTAGAATGGTAGTTATTAGATCAGGACCAAACATTGGCTCGGTGAAGGAACCATATCATTCTTTCAAAAACTGGGTTACTAGTCCAACTAGTTGAACCAGTCACTGGTTTAACAAATACTTTTTTATAAAATAAAGATAAACATAAAATGTTGATCAGTTGTAGTAAGAATCAACATAATCTGCTCTGCAATTAACTATTAATTTTTAAAGGAGAAAGATTGTAGATGACATACTTTATTTTGGGATAAGTCAACATATAGATAATTAATTCTTAAAAAATAATGTCATGACTTATTTGTTTATGTAAAGCAACATTTTAAAAAATGAAGGGAAAAAGAAAAAAGCACCCTGCGCTGCAATGGTAATTTGGCAAGTGAAAAACTTGCATTACTGTGGATATGAAATGTCCCACATTGCTCAGACTTGCAACCGAATTTGCCTCCTTTTTCCTATAAAGCTACATTTTCCTTTCCTCATTGCTGTTTTCCAAGGACCTTTGACTGTTTGACATTGAGCATGAGCCCCACTAGTTTCAAATGTTTTAAAGCAGTTACTTTGGGATGGAAAAATGTGATACTGCAGCATAATGATCCTGCCCAGTTCAGTAAAACTGTCTGGGATGAATGGCTTCACTGAATAACCTGTGGGTTTTGACAAGGTCCATTGTACACGACCTGTAAGTTTGACCTGGGTCTTCACTGGGCCATTTATACATAATGATTCAATTGCGGTATCAGACCAGCCTAGTGGCTGGTTTCAGAAGCCCAACTGGTTCCTACAATTATGATAGCAAGAGTATTGATTGACCAATTAGGGGAGTGCTTGTTTCATTATCTATGTGCCACTGAGAAGATTACGTGAACCTCCTTTAAGAAATAAAAGCAGAGGAATTGTTAACAACAAACGTAGCTTCCTGAAAAAGATTGCTAGACTATCTATATTTGTCTCGGGATAAGATAAGAATGTCACCCTTTAGCAGCGTTCTTTGGTAATAAAACATATGAACCAACTCAGTTTTTGTAGAGGACTGCCATTGTTCGGTGGCTAATACTATGATTTTAGCATAAATTCTATATTATGTTATTCTCTTCTTTTTCTTTGTTTGCCCTTTTTCCCCTTTATGGGGAGCGTCAATCCAATGACTCACTCATATCTTTTGGATATAAGTCTATTCAAAGCATTCAGAGATGATCTATCTGCATCATACTAATAAGAAGTTCGTTGATGATTGCATGACATACCACCCACAATGTCTTCTTCATATCATAATATCAAACCTTCCTACAAATTGGAGAAGAATATAAACTGGACACAAAGTATTCATACTGAGGAGTGGACTTAGTCATTGACTCATTGCTTGTTGTGGGTAAGAAAAAAATACTTAAGCATAGGTGGAAAATGAAACTGGTATATAATTATATATAAGCTCTCAATAACAGCAATGGGATCATCTAATCCATCTTAAAAATTCAAATGGGCAATTCTTCCAATCAGAAGGTGAGGAACATAGACACACTGCCAAGTTTAAGGAACGAAATTGTATTTTAACCAAAGCCAAAAGTACCTAAAAAACTGTGAGGATAAGAAAAGCCAAAAGTACCTGTACACAATGAGCACGATCAAAAGCTAATGAGCACCTGGTGCATCTCTCATGCTCAAATTCAGACTGTTGCGCATAGTCCTCCTTCCAATTCCAGCATTGCCTTTTTGCATCATGGCAGCAAATTCACCATAATCAATCCTTCCATCCTAAAAAGATATAAACAGAACCATGAAGTATGATTGGATTGAGGAAGGGTGCAGAAGCTTAATTCGACTAAATATAAAAATGCAAAGTAGAAATATGCTAGCCAAACTATTTGAATTGAATATATAATTAATTTAATATCATTTGACCATTTCCAATTTGAAGATTAATGAAACTATATAATTTTGACAATAGTTATTATAATTTACCTCAGACATTGCATATGTTTTTTCAAAAAGATACAAGCCTCCATTAGTATGCAAAAGATACACACATATATATATAGTTGCACCAGAACAATTTTAGATATCACACAAGCTTAAATTTATTAAATCAAAAGTAACTATAAGGATCCAAATTTATTTTTCTTTTTTGGTAGTAAGGATCTAAGTTTCTATCCTCACCGAAATGTTGAAAAAAAAAAACTTATAAATTACAAGCTTTAAAATTGAACTCCCCTGCATTGGCACAGCTAGATCCTACTATAATATAGAATAAAATCAAATATATGAATGATGTTCACAGCATGCAACCATTCTTTCTCCACATAAAATTCCAATTAGAGTAGAAAAAAATAAAGGTTTACTCTTTACAGGAGGATATAGAAGATACTATATTGTAAGATCCTCCCATAAGACTGTCAAAAACCACTCCATCCTAATATCTTAAGCTGTTAGGAAAAAACCTAGGAATGGTTTTTTTAGCCTCTCTAAAACATTCCCTCATGCGAAAAATGTTTGGGCTTGAAGAAAGGACTAAGCACAAATTCACCATACCTTATGCTGAAATTGAATTTAATTTAATTAGGTGAATGTTACCAGAAAAGATCAAACTCTGACCATTTGGTCATGAAGTCTTTGATACTATGTCAAGAACCAAACAAATTATAAGCTTAAATTACTAGGTAGTGGTCTAATAATGGTTTTTATCATTAACACACCCTCTCAAACTAAAGCCCCTTGGGCTAGGAGGCTAGATATACAGAAATAGACATAAATATTAGAGTGGGGCATCAAGGATCAACTTGTTGATAATTTGGTCATAAAAGGCTTTGACACTGTCAAAAAGACAAGAACCACTTCATCACAAAAGCTTAAACTGTTAGGAGAATGCCTAGTAATAATTTTTGTAATATCTCTAACAATGAAGCCAATACAGTTTCCCTACTTGAGTGTATAAAATAGAGAAATTCTAAATGACTTACATTATCTTGATCCACTTCCCTAATAATATCTTCAAGAAAAACATCAGTCATGTTATGTTCTGTACAAGCTTGTTGAAGTTCATCAACTGTAATATAACCACTTCCATCCTTGTCAAAATATTGGAATGCTGCAATGAGATGTTCTTCGCGTTCTAATTTGTTAAGATGAACTGTTGCAGCAATAAACTCCCCATAATCTATAGTTCCACTGTTGTCCACATCAGCCTGAAACAACTCAAGCATCTCAGCTGAATTGAACATAATGAAAAGTATTTAACATAGATACAAACTGCAACCATCACTTTAGATGAGCCAGACCCAGATGTGTACAATATCATAAACCGATCACCGCTAATACATATATAATATAAAACTTGAAGCTTACGCCATTCCAAACAGACAAACACCTCTGCAAGATTCCAACTAAGCCAAGGTCTGTGGACCCTACAAATATTCCGTTACATAGACAAATCGAAACCTTCCTTCTCTGACTATTGATGCTTTATCTTCAAGATGAGAATTTAACTTGTAAAGAAGGAACATGCAATTGACTGAATCAGCTAGAATAAAATGTAAAAGTAAACATATAAAAAAAGGAGTAATGCTATTTGTACACCATTTTTTTTATACCATTCTTACACCTCTTCTTACATACATTATTTTATTATCTATCATTTATCGTCATCGTTATTTTATAATTTATTAATGGTTAAAAGTGGAGGTGTAGGAAATGTGTAGAAAAAAGTTGTGTACAAATAACATTATTCTAAAAAAGTCTTGTTTTTTGAAAAAAGAATAGAAAAAATAAAGAAATTCATAAAAGTACATTTTTCTTGGAAATAACACCCTACCGCATCCATAAGATCACGTATTTCTGTATCCTTAAGGGTCGACCCATATCTTCTCAAACCAGCTTTGAGTTCATCAAAAGTGATTGCACCACTGTTATCAGTATCCATGGCCTTAAACATTTCTCTCAGACCAGCAATCTCCTCTTCGGATAGACTTTCAGCAATTACCTAAGAAAAAAGGATAACAGGCAATTATAAATGTTTACCACTTTGATCTACAGTTACACCAAGAAGCATGCTCAAAGTCAGCATTGCATATCAGAACTATGATAATTGAAAACTGGAAAGAGACGAGGAATACCAATAATAAGTTACCAAGATTCAATAAGACAAAAAGATCATAAATGAAATAACACTGGAGATGAAGAGTAAATACAGAAGCATAACATTGTTCGTGGCTTTCCTTTGGTGTTCAGCTCAAGGCTTTTTTAAGGGAGTGTCTCTCCTCGAAATGCAAAGGGACTGGGCAGCACTGCTGCACTTTATTTTCTGTTATTATCTTTATTTCGGTGTTGGTTTTTTATCTTAGGATTATACCCTATACTCCCCAGTCGTTACTTCCTTGTTTCTTAATATAATTTCTTCTTTTATCAAAAAACAAACATGGTGAGGTTCATTTAGCATCCCAGATATGCACAAAGATGTATTGCTTCCATGAGCCAGTAACGAATTAACAACCATTCATATAACTATAACATGTATGAGAATGCATTTTTCCATCTTTTTCATAAGAATGTATTCATTATTCATGCGGGTTCCAAGATACATATAGACACATGTATTATTTTTTTTGGTAAACTATATATATATATGTATGTATGTATTATTGATTCATCTTATACATTTGCGTGTCAGTGTATATATACTATGCATAAAAACAACTATTCAACCATCATTTAGTTTTGCTTACCCGCAAAGCCATCTTCTTTAGCTTATTCATTGCAGAGAACTGTTTGAGACGAGAAAGGACAGCAGGATCCAGTGCCCTATCTGGGGCAACTCCATTTTCACATATCCAAGGATGACCTAAGCAAGCACAAAATAAACACCCTTTGAGCTTTAAATCAGGTTAAATAAGAATATATAAAGCAGAAAACTACATTGACAAGTAAAATGGTAAAATTTTTAATATGTGCAAAATTTAATCCAATCCTGTTTAAAGCTGGGGAGAATATAAAGCCCCTAAACCGAAGTGCTCAAGGATACAACAACTCTTATGTATCTAAAAGTTTACAAAGGAAAGAAGGACTGACTCTTCCTGAGAGTCTGCCATAGATGAAGCAATGCCAGTGAGACTTTAATCACTTATTGCATCCTTAATCAATCAGAAATCTAGATCTATTATGCAAAGAAATCATGGCATGGAACATCCACTGTGGTTATAGACTTATAGTAGCTAGTCAAAAAGGAAACAGCATCTATTCCATTCATTATAGATGGCCCTTTTTTTTTTTGGTAAGAACACTAAGAGAATTATAGAAGGATGAACATACATAGCACTTCATGGGCAGTCAACCGTTCTGAAGGCCGAGAACATAGCATCTTCCGAATCAGATCTTTTGCACTATCAGATATTAGGGGCCATGGATCTGATTCAAAATCTATATGTCCCTTCAACACCGCATCAAATATACCCTGCTGGGTTTCTGAACTCCAAAAATAGTCCCTGCTTAGTGATGGCACAGAGTAAGGAGAGGAGATTAAGAGTGTCTGCAGTGACATGTACCTGCCCAAAATGGTGGCACACCACTAAGCAATATGTAAAGTATGACACCCGCTGTCCATACATCTGCTTCTGGCCCATAATGCTTGAGGAGAACCTCAGGAGCAACATAATATGGGCTGCCAACTACATCAGTGAAAACTTGACCTGAGGCAGTAAGATTGTATGAAGAGTTAAACAAACAACCATGAACAAAAAGCAATAACTACTAAGTATCCACAACGCATATAATTAAAGTTAAAGAAATGGATTATAATCAATTGGTATTTAAAGACAGCGAGACCAACTTCAGAGTGGGATTTTTGCAAATTCAGAAGCATAAAAAGAAGACAAAGCATGCATTTATGACATATAAAAGTGCCCAAGGTACAAAATACAAAATACACGCAATAGAAGTAAAGTTCTAATCAAATAAGCAGAAGCACAAAATAGATAATAATGGAAAATCTTGTTTTCAAAGTGCTTCTTTGTTCTCCTCCTAACTATGATTTTAATATAAATCATACTAAGGAAGAATTGTCACCTGGTTTGAAGAAAACAGAAAGCCCAAAGTCGATTGCTTTAAGAGAGAAATCATCATCTTTATTGACCAATAAAAAGTTCTCAGGCTTGAGATCTCTATGCATAACCCCAAGGGAATGGCATGCCTCAACAACTCCTACAATAATTTTGGTCAATTCCGCAGCCTTTCTCTCGCTGTAGTGGCCCCTCTGGATGATGCGATCAAACAACTCTCCACCAGAACATAGTTCCATGACAATATGCACATACAATGGATCCTCATAAGCACCCTTAATGGTAACAATATTCTTGTGGCCTGCTAAATGGTGCATTATCTGAATTTCCCTCCTAACATCCTCCACATCTTCCTTGGAGATCAACTTCCTCTTAGAGATGGATTTACATGCATATTCAATGCCTGTGGAATTCTCAGCGCATGAATAAGTGGTGCCAAATTGTCCCTGTCCTAATTTACGGCCTAGAGTGTATAGATCACGAATATTGAGAGTCTTATGACCCAAAACATAATATGCTTGGTTATCAGTGCCCCGCCTCATGGTAGCGTCTTTCTGGGGCGGAATGAGGAAGGGTAGATTACTGTTATTGCTGTAGTGATCTGTATAAGAGCTGTTACTGATATCTTTATTTGGGTTTTCCTTGGCAACGAGCTTCTGGGAGTTCAAGCTGGATGGGGAATAGTCCGAGTTGGAGCGATTAGAATGGATGTTGCGCTTGGAATGAGCAGTGGAATGGTCTTCGGGCTGGCTGTAGCCCTGAAAATATTTTCCTTTCAAAGATCCGCGGCATGTGTTGCCCATGAAACAATCACGCAGATAAGTTTACGCCCTTGTCCTCATCCAACGATCTGTCATCAGTTTGTACTAAGAATTGACACATATAAAAGTCAGTCCAAAATCTTTCCCTAAAGATGTCTGGAAAAGGAAATTTAATGAGTTCATCTTAAATCAGACTCGAAAGGATCCGTTCATTTCAATTACCTAATTAAGAAAAGAAGAAGAAAACATTTCCATTTACCACTAACTGAGAGAAGAAAATAAATGAATTAACGTAGCATAAATATTTCCATCCAAATAAATATGATCTTTCAAGAAAAGAAAGGAAGAAAGAAATAATTCCTAGCAGTCAAATGCGAAAGTTGAATCCCGAAACGCAAACAATTTAAAATTGAACACATTTAACAGAAGTAGCATACCAGATGGCGAGAATGTAAGCGATGGAAAGAGGACTGGTAAAATAATGTTCTCGCGTTGATCTCAAATCTCAATAAATGGCAATAAGACACTGATAGTTGGTTTCAATTCATTTCGTAATTTGCTCTCTCTTCTGTCTAGCGCCTCCCACAGATCTCTTTGCCTCTGTTACTGATTCGTCTCGTGGAAAAGAAAATTAGTTTGATTTTCTTAATTTAAGGCTTTGTTAATTTTAGGAAAGGTTGCTGCCGAGAAACATCGGCGGAGAATGCTGACCAGTGACCAGCAACCAGCAACCAGAAACCCCAATTTTTCTATACAGAATTTTCAATTAAATAACACGTGGCTTTTTTGTCTTGCAAGTATTTTTTACTGCAATAAATATAATTCTTTTTCGTTTATTTTTGTGGCTATTAAATTGCACTTTATACTATATAGAGCAAAGACTTCGTCCTGAGAAAAGAAAATTGATTTTGAAAAAGAAAATTAATTTAAAAAAAAGAAATATGTCATCCATTGTTAATGATAAATAATAATATATAATTTTATAAAACAAAAAATCTCATAACTATTTATTAATATATAACAAAATTCAGCAAATATTATATACATAACATGGCCTTATCTGTTTGACCAACTTTGGTTGTTGAAACTCAAGTGTCAAAATCTAAGTATGGCCGAGCTGTATGAATTAAAATTCCAACTTGCTTTCCGATACCGATCGAGTTTTTGGGTTGGAGCGTCTTTGACTATTGTTTCGGTTGGTCAAGTCCAACTGGGATGCTATTTTTGTTGAAGTTATCTGGTTATGTTTGGAAGGATAAAATAAAAAGTTATATAATCAAACAAATAAATTAATGATAATTTTTGTAAATACTAGACTGTCATATTTGAAGTTCAAAAAGTTAAATATCCCAACTCCCAGACGTCTCAGCCCTCCGCTATAAGCTATTATCTTTCATGTTAATTTCTTCCATGGTTTTCTTTCGTTTAAGGGACCTTGGTATCAGAATTCTTTTAATTATTTTAAAAATTATTAGTTGAGAATCTGAATTTCTTGCGTTTAGTACAGGGATTAAAATTTTTTTTTAAGAAATTAAAATTTTTGAAAACACTTTTTAAGCAAATTTCTCACAAAAATTTTTTCATGTGGAAGGTAGTATTCTTAGATTTTTACCTCATGAAAAAATTTTAAAAGTTACAAATGACAATTTTATCATTCCTCACAAATCATCATACCACAACTCCAAACCCTAAACCCCAAACCCCAAATCCTGAAACCCTAAATCTTAAACTCCTAAACCCCAAATCCTAAACCCTATATCTCAAACCCCAAAACTCAAACTCTTAAATCTCCAATCCCTAAATCTCAAATCTCTAACCTCCAAACCCTAAACTCTCAAATTCAAAACTCAAAACTCAAAACCTCAAATCCCCAACCCCTAAACTTCAAACTCCAAACCCCAAATCACTAACCATAACCATCAACCCTTATTTTTCTTTAAAATATAAATTTATTACAATTTATATATAGGGGTATATTTGTAAAAATCACCTAAAGGGATTTTAAATAAACTTGTCTACTTGAATAGATATTTTAAATAAAAATATTTTTTTTAAAAATAAATATTTGATATTTAAATATAATTACATATAAATAATTTTATTAAAAAATTTATATATTTTATGTTTAAATATAAAAATATTTTTTAATATGTAAAATTATTAAAAATAATATATAAAAATTTATTTTTAAAAAATTTATAAAATATTTTAAAAATATATTTATTTAAAATTGTTTTTTCTTTTATTAACTTTATTATTTTTTAAATAATATTTTTTATTTAAAAAATAAAAAATATTTTTATTTATTTTAAAAGTAAACATTTTTAAAAATAATTTGATAGACAAATAAAAATATACATTTTAAAAAAAGGGACTAAGCTACGTCCTCTTACTTTTTTTTTACACTTTTTGTTAGTTTTTAGATTTTTTTAAATTTTTTAAAATTAATTAAATATTTTTTATTTTATGTATTTTTTTAAAAATTTTTAAAATTTTTTTAAATATTTTAAAAAATTTTTTATACTATTCACTCATAATTTTTTAATATTATTCATTCATACATTTAAAAATCTTAAAAAAATATAAAAATATTTTAAAAAATTTTTAAAAAAATATATAACATAACAAATATTTAATTAATATTAAAAAATAAAAAAAATTAAAATATAAAATATAAAACATAATAAATTAATAATATCAAAATAAAAATAATATAAAAAAGAGATAAAGAAGTAGGGGTAAAATAACAAATACCTTTACAAAATAACAACTTTTAACGCAACAAAAGTTAATAAACGGCCCCTCAACCAACAGAAATATATGAACACATAATAATATAAATAAATTAGATTCCTTTGATTCTTTTACTTCGACGCCATTGAGTCACTTGATGGTATTTTTGAAATATCGTTATGGAAACGGGATTAAAATAGTTATTTAAGCCCAAATGGGAGGAATAGGGGTCGAAGCTAATCTTCGAATGTGCTAAAGATTCGAATTTGGCCGTGTTACTGGTTTGAGATCATTCATCATCCAGGTGTAAGCCCACTTTTTCCCTGGCACCAGCACTGTTAATTTGTTGTTCCTATGGACCGATCTGCAAACTGTACAATCAGGCGGTGCTGTTGAATTCGGCAATGGCATCGGCTCAAAACGAAGCTCCTAATGTCGATCTTTTCGATGATTATTTTCGACGTGCCGATTTGGATCGAGACGGCCGTATTAGCGGTGCCGAAGCTGTATCCTTCTTCCAAGGCTCCGGTTTGCCCAAGCAGGTCCTCGCTCAGGTAATCTCGTCTCTGTCTCTGATTGAATTCAGTTATCTGTGCATGGTGGTTGTATCAGTTTGTGATGTTTTTAAGTTTATTGTTAATGTTTAGTCGTTAACATTAAATAAGCACGACTGTTGGTGTGTTCCTCCGTTTTCTCTACAATTTGTGCTTATGATTCGAGATCGGTTACAGTTGGGATGAATTTAGGGCTTGTTTGGGAGGATGAAGTGGGGTGGGAAAATAATAGTTATTAATGTAGTGGGGTGGGTTCCCAACCCCACCCGGCCCACTCCACACTTCACTTTTCAAACCCCTCCAAATTGGGGGGTTTGAGATGGTTTGGGTTATTATTATTAATTTAAGTACTATGTTACCTTTTTATGCATTAAAAGAAATACTTTATAAGGATAATTTTGAAAAAGAATCAACTCACCCTATTAATAACTATTGTAAACATCCAAACAATGGAGTAGTTAATCTCTCCCTTCCCATTCTATTCCATCTCACCCCACTCCATTAATAATCATCCCACTCCGCCCTTCTCAAAACTCCCAAACAAGCCCTTACTTTTACCGTAAGGATTTGCTTAATATATGAATTGTCCAGTATGCAGTACATTGCTTTATCTTGGTGTCAACCTACCTATAGGTTTCTCACGTAGTACTGTGGCAGAAATGTCACACAAGTATTTTTAACTGTAATTACTTTTATATGGTTGGTTTACTGCTAAGGAGTATGGACGCAGACACTGTCACTACAACGCAACAAAACCTAAAGTGTCTACTGCTTTTTGGAGTGTCTCATTATGTCTTACACAAGTGTTTGACGGTGGTTTGATACGGATACAACTTCATTTTTTAAGTGTTAGTACTTTATAGGTTCACTATGATCTCTTTTCTAGAATTTTCAATTTTGAATTTTAATCATCAGTGTTCAAATTTCTTGGGCCTAACTCCTCCTGAAAAACCGACTTGTCAAGGGAGGAATGCCACATACTTATATATAATACTTAACCATCTTACCAGACAATGTAGGACTTTCAACACTCCCCTTTACGACTGGAGGGAGTGCACCCACGACGGTGAGCCGACACTACCAATGCCTAGTGTATCACCAAACATCGGCTCTGATACCATGTTGAAATTTCTTGGGCTTAACTCCTCTTAAAAAGTGGCTTCTCAAGGGAGGGAAGTCATATATTTATATAAAACACTTAACCACTTGATACGAACCGACTTAGAATTGAATGAAATGGATCCAAATGGACTCTTGAGATGTCTAGTATTCAGATGAGTGGAAAAAAAAATTACAAGTATTGGGTATTCGAGGGACCCAAAAGCTCTCCCAAACAATCTACTTAATTGCCTTCCTTTCTCTGGCCCTTGCTCTTCTCTATAAAGACTCTCCAGCAACTACTTACAGTTGTGTTTCCTACTATCTAACTACAACTGGTACTGTTACAACTGAGTCTGTTATTCCCTCTAGCATAGGTAAACCGTATAGGAGTCTTATCAATACCCTACCCAGGCAATGTGGGACTCCCAACAATCAGAATAGTGCCATGTATGTTTTTCTACATAAAGCAACAATAATCATGTTTTCTTTGTGGTTGTTGATTTGGAAATATTGGGGAGTTATGCAACTTAATGATCAATTGATCGTTGAACCTCATTTAGTGCATTGTTTGATTGTTAGAGAATTAAAGGAGTGTTTGGATGAGCTTGTGCTTTTTATCAGGTGCTTTAAATAGAAGTGCTAATTTAAAAAAAAAGAAAGATATTTAGTGTTTGGATGTAGTTATGTAGAAGTGATATTGTTGAAAAAAACATATTCGTTGCATTTGGATGTAAAAATATAGAAGCACTTTTGTGCAAATAAAATTACTGAAAAGTGTATGTAAAAATATTTTTTATATTGTGTTTGTATAAAAAGATACTTTATCATAAATTTTAAAATTAATTTTTTTTCAAAATTAAATTTAAAATTATAAAATATATTATTAAGACTTATTATTATTATTTTTATAAATATAAATAGAAATTTTAAAATAAAATTTTTTATTATAATTTTATTAAAATTATAAAAAATTGAGAAAATTGTACATAAAATTGACATGAATGAAAATATGTTAACAATATATGGGTAATGCTTTTGTAAAAGTTTCTCTCTCTTCTATTTGAAATAGCTTTTAGCCAGAAGCAAGAAGCAAGAAAAACTTGCTTTTCAAAATAGCTACTTTTCAGCTTTTTTTTGTTGCCAAAAAGCACTTTAAAAATAAAGCAGTTGGCAAACACCACTTTGTAACAAAAGCACTTTTTTTTTTGGAAAAAAAAAAAGCAGCTTTTTTGAGAAAAAAGCATGTGGCAAACAGGCTAATTGGTGTTGCATCTACTTTTTGTCTGTAAACTTGAATAATTGAGTTGTGCGTGTATTGAGTGAGCTTACTACTACAGAAAGCAATCTATGTACTGATCCTGCGTACTTACAAACAAGTCACATATAATTTTTTGTTAACATCACTTGTTGGCTTTATTTGTAGATTTGGGCTTTTGCAAACCAAAGTCAAAGTGGTTTTCTTGGCCGGGTAGAGTTTTACAATGCCCTTAAACTTGTCACAGTGGCACAAAGCAAGCGAGAGCTAACCCCCGAAATGGTAAAAGCAGCATTGTATGGCCCGGCTTCATCAAAGATACCTGCACCTCAAATTAATTTCGGTGCCACAGTTGCACCCCAGTTAAATTCTTCTGCACCTTTACCTTCACCACAGACTGGTCCTGTTAATACCACATCCTATCAAAATCTTGGATTAAAGGGTCCACATCCAAGTTTAAGTGCAAAACAGCAAAGCTTTTCTTCTCAGGAAAGTCATTTAGTTAGATCTCCACAAAATACTTCTACTTCTGCTTCTAATCTGGCACCCACTATTGCCCCTCAAGGATTCTCTGGAGTGGTAGCTGTTGGTGGAGCTTCCCCCAGAACCTCCAGCATTTCAAGTGATGGGTTCAGTGGGAAGATGGGTGAAACTGCAGCAGTAACGTCCTCTCAAGTAGCAGCTAAAGGAATTAGTCCTACATCAACTAAGGAAGGGTTTGGGCATGCAATATCTGGACCAAATGCTGCATTGCCACCTATTCCGTACCCTTCCTCTGGTACAATGCCATCAGGACAAACGGTTAAGGATTCTAAATCAGTGGATGCTTCAGTGAATGGTTTTTCTTCTGATTCTGTTTCTGAAGGGAATGTGTTCTCTGCTACCTCATCTCAGCCAAAGCAAGATTCTTCTCCACAAGGATTTTACTCAGGCAGTTCACTGCTTTCATCAATTATTGTTCCCGTATCTCAAAGGAACCAGCATTCTATTAGGGTGAGCACCCCTGATTCTTTGCAGAGCTCACTTGCAGTCCAGCCTGTTAGTACACATCTTCATCAGGCCCAGCCACTGGTGAAGCAGAACCCGCATGCCTTGATCCACACCATTAATATGCTGAACCCATCTGGACAAACAGCGGGGTCGCAGAATTCTGCTTCTAGTCAGCCCCAGTCTCCATGGCCGAGGATGACTCATGCTAATGTTCAGAAATACACTAAAGTTTTTTTGGAAGTAGACACAGACAGAGATGGGAAAATCACTGGGGAACAAGCGCGCAACTTATTTCTTAGTTGGAGATTGCCAAGAGGTATGTTTCTTGTGCTTGAACTTTCTTGCATTTTTGCTCTAGCAGTTGCTTAAATATATTAATTGATTATCCCCATATCAGAATCTAGGTTGCATTTGGCAGCATTTGCCCCTCTTTTTTTTTTTTTTTTTTTTCTTGGGGGGTGGAATCTCTTCATATCATTCTAGATTTCACATCCTTCAAGTGTATAACTATTCAATGGCTAGCTAATTCCCTGATCATTATTTTTATACCGCGGTCTATATTTTTCAGAGGTTTTAAAGCAGGTCTGGGATTTATCCGATCAGGATAATGATAGCATGCTTTCTCTCAGGGAGTTTTGTATTGCACTGTACCTAATGGAGCGATACAGGGAAGGACACATTCTTCCGGCAGTACTTCCAAGTAACATCATGCTTGATGTACCAACAATAGGGCAACCTGAAATTCGTAAAAGCACTGTAGCTTGGGAAAGTTCATCAGGTATGTGTCCAAGAAATTAGCAGTTTTTAATAATATGAGGAAAATATATGCTTTTATATCTTGGTCTCTCGCCCCCTTTTATCTTGGAAGGTTTTCAACAACAGCAAGGGATGGCCGTTTCTGGTGCTCGGCAAGTGAACCCTACTGCAGGCCGGCCGCCAAGGCCAATTGCTGCCCCTCAGTCTGATGAAAGACCTCAAAACACTCAGCAGAAGTCCAGAGTGCCAGTCTTGGAGAAGCACCTCATAAATCAGCTGAGTTCTGATGAGCAGAACTTAATTAACTCAAAGTTCCAAGAAGCAACTGACGCTGATAAAAAGGCACTTGTTCTTTCTCTGTTCTTGCATCACTTCTATTGTTGCGCCGTAAATTTAACATGTTCATTTATTTATTTTTCTCTCTTTTTGAAAGCTAAATTGCTACATATTTTTGTTTCGCTTCTATCTTGATGAACAGTTTGCTTATAATAGCATTGCTGTGCTTCCTGGCTGTGTTTTGGCTGTTGGCCCTTGATTGGTTTGATTTGTTCTTCAGTTGCTTAAGAGTTCAATGTTTCAGTGGAATATGCTGCCCGCATTCATTTACGATTTTTGCATGTATGGTGATCTCATTAATGTCTATGAATTGTGGGATGTGGTGATATGGCATTGTAAGTTCTATTTGGCTTCAATATAAAAGCATGCTTGTTCTCTTTATCCATGTTTGAAATTTACAGATGTGAAAGTTATTAGTAGTTACTGGTATATCCGAAGATAGCATGGAAAGTCCATATTCTAGATGATCATTTGTGCAGGTCTTTATGTCATGCCCCTGTGTATGCTTGATTAGATGCTATTTTGTTTGAAATAGAACACAGGCAATTCTTTTCACTATTTTCTTTTGGGGTTACCTGAAGGTGGAAGAACTTGAGAAAGAAATTTTGGAGTCCAGAGAGAAAATAGAATTCTTTCGTGCAAAAATGCAGGAATTGGTGAGTATTTTTCATGCTTTATTCCTTTATAACCTAATAAAAGTATATACTGTTCAATGAATCTCTTTTCTATTTGCTCTGTTTGGGGTCTCTTTCCTAGATTTAAACGGATGATAGATTAACATGTATTATGTATCCTAATTTGCCTGCTGAGCCATATATCATATCAGTGTTACATAATTAGCTATGATATGGATACGTGGCACGTCACTTTGTATAATCCCCGATTTGAGAAGGGGGGGGGGGGGGAGTTGTGATTAGGAGTTTTATAGG